>SKCR01052658.1:0-75985 GCA_019454045.1 Zanthoxylum bungeanum
ATTTTCACACAAGGTAAACCCCAATATTTGCCTATAAAAAGAAGACAAAACCAACCTTAGAACCCCGAGCTCATTCTTACGAAAACACAAAGAAGAAAACCTTTGCCCATTGTCGTTCAACGCACCAAGAAACACCCCTCCTTGCCGCACATCACCCCCACAAAGTGCCCTGACCTGCACGCCTAAACTGTCCTCAAAACACCCCTGACCTGCACGCAAATCTCCCATCAAAACAACCCCTCAAACTACCGTGAAAACTGTCCAGTTATGCACCCAAACATCACCAAAAATCTGCCCTGAAATAGTCCCGCTTTACCGTAAAACAGTGAGCAAATATCGCGACCAGAAAATAGTAGCAAAAACAGAAGAAACAGCGACCCGAAACAGCGAAGCGACGAAGGAAAACAGAAAATAAGTGAACCGGAAGAGTTGCGGAGTGTTAGCCCTTCCGACAACCGCATACCGCACTTTCGAGAGACGACAAAAGAGGTTAGACCTGAGGGCACCTTCTTTATTTATTATCCTTTATTTTCATTTATTTTAGTACTTTATTTCATATGAGTATTGTGGATTGGTGCATGATGTGATTTCCGGATGAACGGAATATGTGTTCTCTCTTGTGGTATATCGGATGGAAACCCGGACGTAAATTCCATAGCCGAATCTGAATGGACGGTATTGCAGTTTGCACTCGGGATACAATGCCACGTACCACTTGATAGATTCAAATGTTTCGTTTCATCCAACCTTGCGTTTTAAGCATGATTTAGTCGTTAGTATGTTATTACTTTCTACATGTTACTTATTTATGCATTGTAATGTAATGCGCATGGTCAAATCAAGTTGGATTAAAGGTCCTCCCCATTGAGGGATGAAAAGCCTAAGGGCTACCTTTGCCACCACGTTTTACCGTGCTGGACGAAGTACACTCGATTGAATGTGAAATTTGTTCAATCGGGCATACGAGGTCCTACATCTTGTATTTGTTTATCCATGTATGTTTTTGTGTCATTTCAGATGCCATTTTGGAAATCGCGTTCGAACGCGTTTTCAAACAGTACACGAACGTATGCATTCTGCCTCATCTCGTTCGAACGTGTTTACGAACGCTACACGAACGTATGCATTCTGCCTCATTCCGTTCGAACGCGTTTACGAACGCTACTCGAACGCGTATCTATTTTGTTTTATCATGCATCAGGTCTTACCTCGTTCGAACGCGTTTCCGATTGCTATACGAACGCGAACCTTCTGTTTACCGTTCGAACGCGTTTTCAAACGCTACACGAACGCACATACAGTGTACAGACTTCTTTTCGTCACATTTCATGCATGTTTGCTTCTTTGATTATTTCGTTTGCACTACATGATTAATCATATCATTTCATTATTGACGCTTAGGAAATTATCATCCATTTATATTTCCGCATTTATCTATTTAATGTGTTTATGAATTGTGTGCTTGCCGTTATGTCGATTTACTTCTATGCATGCGAATTTAGGTGTAGGTTGTATGCAAACTCAGATATAGGTTTTATTTTCATGCACGTGAACTTAAGAGTATGATACTTTTAGGATTATATGTTGCGTAGACTTGGTTATATTATTGCACAAATCCTTTCATTACAAGTGGCATAAGTAAGTGACCATTCCGAAACCAACCGTTTGAGGTCTTCCCTTGCGAGGGGTGAGTGCGGCCTTAAATCATTTTCCCGGTTCACACCGAGTGGTGACTCCATTTTTAGTTCTCCGGTTTAGTCCCCCGCGGGCTACTCCGTACTCCCAACCGGGCCGCGAGCCCGTGACAGCGTCGCCGATTTATGTGTTCTATAGATATTCTATTGAGAAAGTGTTTAAGAAAAATCTGTCAAAAAGTGATAAGAGCCTAAGTGGACAATGATTTAAGTGGTTACACCAGACCCCCCTCGTCCTCTGGAAATTTTCCTTTATTCACCTATCATAATAAACCTTAGTCATAATTTCAAGGATATGTGTTATTTGGTACTCTTGTCCAAGATAACAACAAGTGGACTATTATTGTAACACATAAATAAGATCATATGGTTTATCATTGTGTGAGTTGTCTTTTGTATACTTATTTATTACTGTTACATTTTCCATTATACATACTAGTGGAAATATCACAGTACCAATCGCTCATGGAGAGAAACCAGATAAGTTTGGTGGAGCAAACTTCAAACAATTGTAGAGCAAAATATTATTCTACCTGACAATAATATAGTTGGCTAAGTATCTCAAAGATGCTCTGGGTCATGTGGAGGGAGAAATAACCAAGCAACTGCGAGAAGAGACATGGTCATCAGGTGATTTCTTGTGCAAGAATTACCTCTTGGTAGGGCTTGACAACACCCTATACAATGTGTATCAAGGTACGATTTCTGTGAAGATTCTCTGGGAATCTCTTGAGAATAAGTACAAAACAGAGGATGTCGGTCAAAAGAAATTTATCATGAGTAAGTCTCTGGACTACAAAATGGTATATTCAAGAACAATAATGTCTCAGTTAGGTGAAATACAATTGATCATTCATGAAATATTGGATGAATAAATAAAACTATGAGAGACGTTTCATATTTCCATAATTATTGAAAAGTTGCCTCCATCATGGAAGGACTTCAGGAGCTGTCTGAAACACAAAAAAATAGATGAGTCTTGAAGACCTTGGAGTTCGATTGAGGATCAAATAGAACAACAGGAAGTCCGAGAAGGCTAGCTACAAGACTATGGAGTCTAAGGCCAACCTCGTCGATGGTGGAAAAGGTAGCAGAAAGAGAAAGAACATTGGAGCTGAATCTTCCCAAGCAGACAAGAAGTTCAAAGAGAAGTGCTATATCTGTGGGAAAAGCGATTACATGATAAAAGACTGTAAAAATAAAAAGTCTCAAGACAAATGCAAGTAAAAAAAATGAGGCCCATGTCATTGAGGATGAACAACTAACTGATAAGATCTTAGGGATGAACCTCTCAGCAGTTGTAACAGAAGCCAACTTTGTTGGGAATTCAAGAGAATTATGGGTAGACACGGGGGCTACTCGTCATATTTCTACTAACATCAAAATATTTTCCTCCTATCAGAAGGTCGATGGTGGTGATCATCTGACAATGGAAAACTCGTCTACTTCTAGAGTGGTTGGACAAGGCACATTGGTTTTGAAGATGACTTATGGGAAAGAGCTTACATTGGAGAATATTTTGCATGTTCATGATATTCGGAAGAACTTGGTCTCAGGTTCACTATTTAGCAAGAATTATTTTAAGCTTGTATTTTTTTCTGATAAGTTTGTACTGACAAAAAATGGTGTTTAAGTAGGAAAATAATACCTCACTAAGGGGCCTTTTCAAGTTCAATCTAATGACTGTCAATCAACACAATGCTAATAATAAAGCCACATCTTCTGCATATATTATTGAGTCACAAAATATATGGCATAGGACGTAGCATGTTAATTATGATACAATGAGTAAATTAATTAACATGGACCACATACCTAAATTTACAATTGATAACTAACATGAATGTGAAACATGTGTAGAAGCAAAATTTAATAGAGCATCATTTCATTCCATAGAACGAAATTCTGAACCATTGGAACATATACATATCAATGTGTGTGATATGAATGTTGTTCAAATAAGAGGCGGTGAAAAATACTTTGTTACTTTTATCGATGATAGCACAAGATTCTGCTGTGTATTTACTGACGAGTATAAATGAAGCTATTGAGAGTTTTATAAAATAGAAGAACGGAGTTGAAAATTGTCACAATTCGGTGAATATTGTTCCAATCATGGAATTATTCACGAAATTAAAGCTCTTTATTTGCCTCAATAAAATGAGATTACGGAACTTAAAAATTGAACATTGAAGGAAGTGTTGAATGTCATGTTGACAAACTCTGGTTTACCCCAGAACTTGTGGAGGAATCCTTGATTTCGGCCAACTACGTTCTGAACAAGCTATCTCACAAAAGACTAGACAAGACACCATATGAATTGTGGAAATGTCATTCACTTTTCTACATATATTTAAAAGTGTGGGGGTGTCTCACCAAAGTGATGGTTCTTAAACCTAAGAATGTGTAAATAGAACCAAAAATTGTTGATTGTATATTCACTGGATATGCTCACAACAGTAGTGCATATCGATTCTTGGTATATAAGTTTGAAATTCCTAACATCAATCTAAATATGATAATTGAGTCAATGAATACGACATTCTTCGAAGAGACATTTCCTTATAAAAAAAACAAAGAACATAGTCTCTCAAAAGAACCATTGATACTGCTACAAGTAGTGATCAAGTTAACCAAGAATCCGATCAATATGAAAATATTGAGAAAAATGAACCTAAACGTAGCAAAAGAGGAGGGACGTCTAAAACATTTGGACATGATTTTATGACATACCTGTTAGAAAATGAGCCTCAAATCTATAAAGAAGCAATGTCTTCATTGGAGACACCTTTGTGGAAAGAGGCTATCAATAGTGAGATTGATTCTATCCTTCAAAAGCATACTTGAGAGTAGACATATCTTCCTCCATGTTGTAAGCCGCTAGACTACAAATGAATTTTTGAACAGAAGATGAAACCGGATGGATCAATAAATAAGTACAAGACAAGACTTGTCATAAAAGGTTATAGACAAAAAAAAGACATTGATTACTTTGATACCTATTCACCAATGACCCATATCATGTCAATAAGAATGCTTATAGCCATAACATCTATATTTGGTCATGAAATACATCAAATGGATGTGAAGACGACATTATTAAATGGTGAATTGGATGAGGAAATTTACATGGAACAACTAGAAGGTTTTAATATTCCTGGACAAGAACACAAGGTGTGCGAACATGTAAAATCTGTATACGGATTAAAACAAGCACCTCAACAATGAAATGAGAAGTTTGACAAAGAATTGTTGTCAAGTGGATTCAAAATTAATGAGTGTGATAAGTGTGTATACACTAAATCAACTCAAAAAGGATATGTCATTGTGTGTCTTTACGTAGACGATATGTTGATAATTGGTAGCAATCATGAGATGATTTAGTCTACCAAGAAAATATTGACTAACAAATTTGACATGAAAGACTTAGGGATAGCTAATGTGATCCTAGGAATTATGATTTACAGAACATCAAAGGGATACATATTATCTCAGACTCATTATGTTGAGAAAATACTTGAGAAATGTAATAAATGAGATCTAAACATGGCTAAAACTCATGCGGACCTAACTCTTCATTTATCAAAGAATATTGGTTCGAGCGTATCACAATTAGAGTATCGAGAATCATTGGAAGTCTGATGTGTCTCACAAATTGCACCCGTCCAAATATCGCTCAAGTTGTAAACATGCTTAGTAGATATACGAGTAATCGAGGACATAACCATTGGAAAACCATTGTAAGAGTTTTGAGGTACTGAGAGAAACTTCAAAATATGATTTGCATTATACAAGATATTCTACCATTCTAGAGGGATATAGCGATTCTAATTGGATATCTGGTATAGCTGATTCCAAATCCACGAGTGGATTTATTTTTACACTTGATGGTACAGTCGTCATGGAAATCCTTAAGGAAAATGTGTATTGTCCGGTCTACTATGGAATTTGAGTTCATAGCCTTAAACAAAGCAGCGGAAGAAGCGAAATGACTTCAAAATTTCATAGAGGACATTCCAAATTGGCCAAAGCCAGTGCTTGCTATAAGCATACATTGTGATAGTCAATCGGCTATTGAGAGAGCCCAAAATACAATGTATAATGGTAAGTCTCGACACATACGTCGAAGACATAATACCATAAGACAACTGCTCTCAAGCGGTATAATTTCAATAGATTATGTCAATTCAAAGGAAAACCTAATGGATCCACTTATTAAAGATTTACCGAGAGAGCAAGTTGAGAAGTCATCGAGGGAATAGGCTTGAAGCCTATAAATTAAAAATTGTTAATATGGAAACCCAACCTAACTGACTCGAGATCCCAAGATGTAGGTTCAATAAGGACAACGAAAATTTTATGTAATTCAAAACAAGCACTATAGATTTTTACCATCTAACCCATTCCTATAATGATGTAGAGTGATGTTTGTCAAGGTTAGGATAAACTAAGGCTTTAAATGATCACTATATTAGGAGAAGAGTCCTAATAGGGGTAAAGAAATATTACCTTTTTATAGTAGATCACCTATTTCAAGTAAGAAATGAGGCTACTTTCATGTGAATTTTAAAGCCTGGATTTCCTAAAGTACTGATGAATCATAGACCGATGTTCATGGCTGAATTGAACACAATCGTAGAACATGAAATAGTCGAAATGAAACTATGTGATATCTATTGTTTTGGTTTGCACCAACAACAGAGCAGTTCAAGACTATGGGTCACTAGTTTTCCAAGTAAATTCGATTGTCATGTTGAACAATTATGACCCATAGCATCACTATTTGTACAGAACATTGTGTTGTTGTACAAATTAACTATGTGACAAAGGAAATTGCTCTTTTATCATTTGTAATTGGATTACCGGGATATATAAATGATAAAAGTCCATATGATTAGTTCCAGATTAATAAGATATGAGACAGTATTAATCCACTAAGGTTTAATCATTAAAACATCCATAGTCGTAGTATTATCGAGATTGGACATCGATAATGCAGAATAAACTAGTATTGTACTTGTGCGCGTTGTGGGAGCATAACAACATAGTTCTCATATATTTAAGTATTGGATACTTATGCAAGTGTAATAGGAGGTTGTGTTTATCGATGTTACGGAAACAGCTTCGCTCTAGATAGACCCCTCGAAATTCCATTGGTAGTATCACTACGTGTCTATGGAAGTCCGAATCAAGGTAGGTGTATTTGGTCTTAACCTGAAACTTGCACCGCTAATACTTGCGATAATCAATATACTTTGGTTTTGGTCGTCCAGGGCTTTAACAGGTTCTGTGTATGCCTCTTCTGGGAATATTGAGAATCGTAGTGTATTGGGTGTCATGTCAAGATGGAAGTATCACTTCAGTCATATGGAGATTATGGTCACGTAGGATACGAAAATGGTGCTCTTATATACTGCAGCTATCGGGATAATATCACTAGGTCATGTTTATCCAATTATAGAGACTAGTTACCAGAGATCCGATATGTGTTTCGTACGGGGCAGACACAACTCCAGCCCCAGGCCTAGCATGTGACATCCGATACTGGATCGTAATACGCAATACTACGTATACTACGCCTGATATAGATTACATATTCCTTTAAGAATATTTCTGGAGAATTGGGTAGGCACGGTGCTTTGCTAGAAGGCAACCATGTCTTGTAAATCGGTAAAAATGTAGTACTAAGTACGTATGTGTTCGGATAGGCCGACGACCGGATTTATTGCCAACATATCCAGGGATCTCATGGGTCGCTTCCCGAAGATTCACCGATGACGTATGACTCAAATATAATTAATATAGGATTAATTATAAGAGAGAGAAAATTAATCTAGGATTAATTACGGAGAATTTTATCTGGGATAAAATTCAATTAAAAGAGAGAGAATGATTAATTTGGAATTAATCGATAAAATAATATATTCGATATATTATACGAAATTAGATTTCGACGCAGAATTAAAGTTAGATTTTAATTCGGGCGAACGAGTTAATTTAGAATTAATTCGCTAGCGACGTGAATAGTAATTTTGCTAGACATAATTATTTAAATAAATTTGATTTAATTTCATTGCAACGAAAAATTCGTTAATTCAGAATTAGCGAACCCGAGCCCGGGAGTGTTTGCAGGCCCACTCGCATTTCGAATGAAGTGGGGCCCATAAGTCACATCACGCGTCACATCACTAGTCAACTTTATCACTTTAATGTGATGGAAGTTGGTTGTTGGTGATTTTGTGTTAAACACACAAGTGTGATGGTTGAAAGACATATATCATTTTTTAATACATTTGGTATATGACTTTCATTTTAGTAATTAGATTACAACCACCAACACAACTCTCTCTCTCATTCCTCTCATTGGCCGAAAATTGGCCTCATTTTCTCTCCCAAAACCGTGAGCCTATGGCTCGTTTTCTTCATGATTTTGTTGCAAAATCTCAAGAGCTAGCACTCAAAAGGGTCTTAAAAAGGTGATAGGAAAACCCATTCATGAGCATGGAATCACACTTAAAGCTTGGAGCTTGAAGACCACACATGGAAGGTTGACCGAAACACAAGGAGCATAAAGGATAGGCTTGGCCGAGAGCTTCAAGGAGTAAGAAATTTTTTTGTGTTCTTCGCATCGCAAAGCCGATCAAAGTGAGTATTTCCGCAACTTTACTTTGATGTATTCACACGTTTATATGCTTCATATGATCTTGGTTGGACCTAGAAAACTTCAACAATGGTATCAGAGCCTTGATTAAGCATGAAATTGAATTAGGGTAAAATTGATTTGAGCATGATTTGATAAAATTGATTGATTGAGTATGCTTAAATGATGATAACTTAGAGTTATGCATGATCAATTTGATGAAAATTGAATTGGATAATTTTTCCCCAAAAATTTGGCTTGGCCGAATGTGTGAAGTATGCCCTAAAGTCATGATAATTTTGTTTTTTTGATCATTGGATGAGTTGAAAGACTTGTGATAAATTGATTTAGGATTTAATTGGATTGAAATCGAAATCGAATTTAAAAAACCCCAAATTGCCGTAAGCTATAAAGCATGGAAATGAGATGATTTTTGATTCAATAATTTTGGACATGTGTTGATGAAAATAAGCATGATTAATTATGTAAATTGGTATTTTGGAAATGTTAATTTGACTAATTAATAATGGCTAATACACTTTAAATAATTTAATTGTGATATTTGGAATATTGTGATTAAATTGGTTTTGCTAAATTGGAATTGGGCTAATAAAGTTGTATTTGGGCTTAATGGGCTTGGTTGGGCCAAGTTTGGTTTAAGTTAATTGGTTGGATCCAATTGGGCCTAAAATCATTTCCATAAAGTCAAAATATGATTAAATGGGCCTTTAAAATTTTAATTGGGCCTAATGGGCCTAAATTGATTTTTGGCAAAGGGTGATTCCTTATTGGCCTTTGGTTGCCAAAGTCCATGCCTTATAAATTAATTGAAAACCCATTGGACTTTAAGTAAATTGACATTGGATGTTAATTGGGCTTTGAGACCCATAAATATTAGATTTAGAATCTAAGTCGCAAGACTCATTAATAAAGTGTAATTATTTAATTTTGAATTAAATAAAGAATTAGTATTGAATACAAATTAAATTGGATTTAATGTTGTAGTTTGATATAATTCAAGAATTCGTACTTTGAGTACTTATTCTTAAAACGAGTCGGACTCGCGCAAATCAAATCGTTGTTTGAACATTGGATGGTCATTAATTTTAGATTAATTAATTGGATTATATTGATTGATAACATGCTTTGTGTGAATACATGGATGTGATATATGAATAATATATATCGGATGGATATTAGATGGGTGAGGGCAATTTTGGAAATTGTTGTAATAAATTTAGAATTTATTAAATTGGACCTGTGTGTCTAGCCTATTACCTATTGACTCTTTGTATTTCTCTTCTCACTTATTCCCCTCAATGTAAATGAGGTTTCTTTAGAAGTGTTATGTAATTGGGTAGAAGTAAGATTTGTGCTAGCGGGAGAGAGGAAATGGAGAGATTTGTTCTAGGAACAAGTTATTAAATATCCATCCGCATATCATTATTAATTTATTTATCGCGCCTTATTATGCTTTTAGAATGCATGCTTAAGGGTGTATGATGAGACCTAATCAAAGATAATTAATTGGTTGCCAATTACACGAAAAACCCTCAACAAATATTAAGCGTTTTTCCTTCCATTGAATGATTCATTCTCAAGATCCAAGATTGGCACTGGTTTGTTGGCCAAAGTCAAGACCTTTGTCCATCGCGGATGTGTTTGAATCATGAAGGCTTTGTTCCATATCGCATGTCTTGTCCAAGTTGTGATTTGTTGGCCAAAGTCAAGATCACTTCTTGTCCATCGACATCGATTACGAAGCTTTCCAAGGTCAATGGGTCACGCTTAACTAGAATCATTAAGTTTGTTGTGCCAAAGCCAATGCTTAGTTGATTCAGAGGAAAAAGGTTAGGGAATATATCGGATTATTGGCATATATTAGATATATGTTTCAGATTTGCATGTCCACCTACTGGATCTAGGAATTGGATGAGATCCAATTGATCTTAGAGATCTACCTAGTTAAATATCATACAGCTTGTTGGCCAAAGTCAAGGTTGTGTGTTATTTAACGGGTTCCTAGCCCACTAGGAAACAAGGTTTCCCGAGTACTCAACAGAGGGTTATAGGATCGCCGAAAAATAGTGGGAGACAAGTATTAAATTTGCAATTTCGTCTAGATACTTGCCAATACGCGCTCATTTCATTTTTTCATCATTTATAAATATATTAGTTGGACTAATATTTAATTGTTGTTTTAATTAAACAGTTGGACTGTATTCAAACTACTTCTTCATTATAGTTGATTATGTAATTGGATTATAGTAATCAATATATTTGAATTAACCAATTAAATTATAGTTGATTATATAGTTAGACTATAGTAATCATTATATTCAATAGTACCCGAAATCATTGATTGGATAGTTTGACTATAGCAATCAAGATAACTGAAAGATTAGTGTTTAAAACATAATCCTGGGAGAAGATGTCTTTAAACGGCTCCAATTTTCAGATTGGGAATAAAACCTCAGGATAGTCCTGGGAACTGAGAAGTTATTCTATTTGATAGAACAACCTCTTGGGCCTGAGCCCGGAGTTGAGCAAATAGTAGAACATGATCTTTGGAAGATTCATGTGATGATAAATTTAGTGCTCAACCCATTATGCTTAATGCAATGACACTTTAATTCCGTCGTCAGACTAACATGATGTTGAAATTAAAGATCTTCATAGATCTATTCTTAGATTTTTAGAAGTGCAAATTGCAAAAGAAGCTCTTTCGCTCACGTATGTCAGATGATACATCTGTCAAGCACTAAGTGTCGCAGATGATTGCTGACATCGATCAGCTAGGTTAGCTGGGCATTACCTACGTGGCCGAGACTACCAAAGATTTGATCTTATAGTCTCTACCCGAAAGTTGGGGCAGGTTCATTATGAACCAAGAGTAAACTCTTGGAGAGTTGATGGCTATACTCTAGGAGGGAAAGCCAGAGCTTCTAAAAGGGGGAAAGATAAAATCATCACAGTCTTCTAGGAAGACAAAAGACATATCCCAAGATGTCTGCCTAAACTGTGGCAAACGGAATCACTGGATTCGTGACTGCCGTATGGACAAGGAAGACATGAAGGAAGTGAAGAGGGGCAAGGCTCCAGCATCAAGTATGTTTGTCATAAACATGTTCACTGTTAGTTTCAAAATTGGATTTTGATATTAGATGTGGTACATAAGATATGTACTGATGTGCGGAATCTGTTGATTAGCAGGATACTGACTTCAGTTGAGTTCAATCTACGAGTCAGAAACGGGACGAGAGTCGCTGTTTTAACCGTAGAAACCTAAGTTTAGGAACTACCATTTGGGTATGTACTTAAATTAGGAAACTATTAAAATGTACCTAGTTTGACTAGAAACATTATCTCTATATCAGAGTTTAATCCATTGC
The DNA here is from genome assembly GCA_019454045.1 of Zanthoxylum bungeanum. NCBI lineage: Eukaryota > Viridiplantae > Streptophyta > Magnoliopsida > Sapindales > Rutaceae > Zanthoxylum > Zanthoxylum bungeanum. The sequence continues at coordinate 11,727 of SKCR01052658.1, forward strand.
GGATATACCTTTATATTCTAGAACACTAAAGTGTTTTATTTTATAAATATGATATTGAGATAAACACATTAGATGTGAATAACAGTATTTATAGTTTGAATATAAATGAATCTCAAACGTATGACATGACAAACATATAGCTCAAACTGATTTGATCAGATTAGACTTATTTGTGGCATTGTTGTCTGGCACATATTAAACAAGACTCGTATATCCACACTTTTGAAGAGTGGGTACTAGGACAAATTGATTCTATTCAAATAATGTCTAGGAATCTAGTTTATTAGGCAAGGTACCTAAAATACTTTTTACTTGGTAAAAGTATAAGTGCCATCGATCTGTTAGCCCTCGTTCATAGTGACATAAGTGGGCCCATATCTAGCTAGGCTAGAGGTGTATATGAACGCTTCGTAACCTTTACAGATGTGGCATCGCGTTATGGTTATGTGTTTCTTTTGAAACACGAATCGAAAACTTTTGATAATTCAAAGAGTTTCGACACGAAGTAGACAGACATATCGGCTAGAGTATTATAACATCACGATTGGACCGTGATGAAAATACTTAAGCATTAAGTTTCTCGACTACTTGAAAGAGTATAGTATTTTTTCAATGTGTACTCCTCCCGGAACACCTCAATTGAGCAGTGTGTCCAAACGGAGAAACTGAATTTTGTTAGACATAATAAGGTTAATTATGAGTCGCTCTGAGCTACCATTTTCCTTCTAGGGATACGCATTAAACAGTGCAATACTTATTTTGAATAAGGTTCCATGAAAATCTGTTTGACAAACTTCATATTAGATATGGACAGGAAAGAAACCGGGTTTTCTCATTCCTGGAGATTTGGGAATGCTGGGCATATGTTTGGATGATACCAAACTAGAACCCAAATCGGATAAGTGCCTAAATTGTAGGTTATCCTAGGGTAACCAAAGTATAGTACTTATACAACTCACAAGAGAACAATGTAATTGTTGCTCTCCATGCGGTTTTCCTAAAAGGAATACCTATATGCATTGGTAAGTGGGAGGAAAGTAAAACTCGATGAAAAACGGAGTAATACTGTTCCAGGCACCAATTCTTTAACGGAACACAAACAGTTCATCAGGGATGAAACTATACCACAATCTTCGAATACACAATAACCGCGTAAGTCGGAGAGGGTCAGAAAACAACCTGGGAGGTATGGGTTTCTGATCTCACCTCATGAAGATGTTAATCTTATTGAGGAAGATGAACTGACTACCTATGAGGAAGTGATACAAGGTATCGAATCCCTATTATGGCAAAGTGCCATGAAATCCGAAATGGATTCCATGTATACCAACCAAGTTTGGACACTGGTTGTTGTACCGGAAGGCATTGTGCTTATTGGTACTATATAAGTCTTCAATGAAGACATACATGGATGGTAACATACCAACGTACAAAGTTAGGCTTGTAGCGAAAAGGTATTGTTATCAACATTGGGTCAATTACGAAGAAACCTTCTACTCGTTGTCATGGTTAAAATCCATTTGGATAATGCTTGCTAATGCTGCATGTTTCATTTATGAAATATGGCAGCTGGACGTCAAAATCACTTTCATTAAACGGAAACCTTTTGGAGGATGTTTACAACATCCTAACGATTTTGTCGTACCTAAACAAGCAAACAAGGTTTGCAAGTTAAATCGATCCATTTATGGATTGAAGCAAGCATTGCGTTCTTGGAATTAGCGTTTTGATGTAATCATAATGGTATATGATTTAATTCAAAACGAAAATGATTCTTGTGTATATAAGGAGGTTAGTGGGAACGCACTGACAATGATTGTCCTATAAAATGATGACATATCATTTCTTCGAAATGAAATTCCCATAATACAATCGGTGAAAGCTTAGCTTTCATGAAAATTCTCCGTAGAATTCTTGGGAGAGACAACCTTTATTCTAGGAATAAGGATCTACTGGGATAGATCTAAAAGTTGTTGGCACTCTCCAAGAACTCGTACATTGAAAGATATGTACGCGACCTAGTGTCACATATGCTTTGAGCATATGTAGTCATAATCAGGCCAATCCAAGTGATAGTCACTGGATTGATGTTAAGAACATCCTTACGTATCTTAGATGATCTAAGGATGCTTTCTTAAGCTATGGAGGAGGAGAACTTGAAGTGACTGGGTTCACTGCTACAAGTTTCCTAACCGATAAATAACGACTATAAGTCGTAATAAAATTACTATAGAGTTTGAATAACGGAATAGTGAGCTGGAAATCTTCCAAGCAAGATACTGTTACCGAATAAACAACAAAAGTGGAATATTGCTGGAGCTGAAGCAGCAACAGAAGCACTTTGGATCTTTATAATCCTAATTGGATTATGAGTAGTTCTGTTAGCAGCTGAGCTAGGCTACAACACAGGCTAAAGAATTAATGGTCTCATTAACGATCCAAGTATATACTTCAATTATTCATCTGATTCATTCGGATCATACATCCTGGCGATGTGATGATCGAATAAATCGCATCAGATAATAACTTTGCAAATCCGCTGACGAAAGCATTTTTCTCAGCTGAAGTTTGAGCGAACCGTACATAGTTCAGGTGTAGGACACTTTAGTGATTGGCTATAGGCCAAGTGGGAGATTGTTGGACAATTATGACCCATAGCATCACAATTTGTACATAACATTGTGTTGTTGTACAAATTAACTATGTGACAAAGGAAATTGCTCTTTTATCATTTGTAATTGGATTACCGAGATATATAAATGATAAAAGTCCATATGATTAGTTCCAGATTAATAAGATATGAGACAGTATCAATCCACTAAGGTTTAATCATTAAAACATCCATAGTCGTAGTATTATCGAGATTGGACATCGATAATGCAGAATAGACTAGTATTGCACTTGTGCGAGTTGTGGGTGCATAACGGCATAGTTCTCATATATTTAAGTATTGGATAATTATGCAAGTGTAATATGAGGTTGTGTTTACCGATGGTACGGAAACAGCTTCGCTCTGGATAGACCCATCAGAATTCCATTGGTAGTATGACTATGTGTCTATGAAAATCCGAATCAGGGTACGTGTATTTAGTCTTAACCTGAGACTTGCACCGCTAATACTTGCGACAACCAATATACTTTGGTTTTGGTCGTCCAGGGCTTTAACAGGTTCTGTGTACGCCTCTTCTGGGTATATTGAGAATCGTAGTGTATTGGGTGTGATGTCAAGATGGAAGTATCACTTCAGTCATATGGAGATGATGGTCACGTATGATACAGAACTGGTGCTCTTATATGCTACAGCTATCGGGATAATATGACTAGGTCATGCTTATCCGATTATAGATACTAGTTACCAGAGATCCGATATGTGTTTCGTACGGGGCAGACACAATTCCAGCCTCAAGTCTAGCATGTGACATCCAATACTGGATCGTAATACGCAATACTACGTATACTACGCCTGATATAGATTACATATTCCTTTAAAAATATTTCTGGACAATTGGGTAGGCACGGTGCTTTGCTAGAAGCCAACCATGTCTTTTAAATCGGTAAAAATGTAGTACTAGGCACGTACGTGTTCGGATAGTCCGACGACCGGATTTACTGCCAACATATCCAGGGATCTCATGGGTCGCTTCCCGAAGATTCACCGATGACGTATGACTCGGATATAATTAATCTAGGATTAATTATAAGAGAGAGAAAATTAATATAGGATTAATTACGGAGAATTTTATCTGGGATAAAATTCAATTAAAAGAGAGCGAACGATTAATTTGAAATAATCGATAAAATAATATATTCGATATATTATACGAAATTAGATTTCGACGCGGAATTAAAATTAGATTTTAATTCCGGCGAACGAGTTAATTAGAATTAATTCGCTAACGACGTGAATAATAATTTTGCTAGGCATAATTATTTAATTAAATTTGATTTAATTACGTCGCAACGAAAAATTCGTTAATTCAGAATTAGCGAACCCGAGCCCGGGAGTGTTTGCGGGCCCACTCACATTTCGAATCAAGTGGGGCCCACAAGTCACATCACGCGTCACATCACTAGTCAACTTTATCACTTTAATGTGATGGAAGTTGGTGGTTGGTGATTGTGTGTTAAACACAAAAGTGTGATAGTTGAAAGACATATATCATTTTTTAATACATTTGGTATATGACTTTCATTTTAGTAATTAGATTACACCACCAACACAACTCTCTCTCTCATTCCTCTCCTTGGCCGAAAATTGGCCTCATTTTCTCTCCCAAAACTGTGAGCCTATGGATCATTTTCTTCATGATTTTGTTGCAAAATCTCAAGAGCTAGCACTCAAAGGGGTCTTAAAAAGGTGATAGGGAAACCCATTCATGAGCATGGAATCACACTTAAAGCTTGGAGCTTGAAGACCACACATGGAGGGTTAACCGAAACACAAGGAGCACAAAGGAGAGGCTTGGCCGAGAGCTTCAAGGAGTAAGAAATTTTTTTGCGTTCTTCGCTTCGCAAAGCCGATCAAAGTGAGTATTTCCGCAACTTTACTTTGATGTATTCACACGTTTATATGCTTAATATGATCTTGGTTTGACCTAGAAAACTTCAACTTGTCATTCACTAGGAAATTTTCAAGGCGAAAGCTACTTATTCCGATGCAATTTTATTTTTAGGAAACTCTCTTAAGTATCTATATTAATATTAGAGAATTGTGGGGGATTGTAGGAAATTCTCTAATATATATAGTAATAATGTATGGGAGAAATGTCCCTTAAGAAATGCCTTATGGGAAAAGGCATAATGATGAAGAGACATATCCACTAAGGTGAAGGTATGTGTCTGTAGGCCTCAAAGGGCATAAGGAAGGGGTATAACCCTCCTAAGGGTTATACCCTAAACCAAAAGGTGCACACAGATGAACCCTTCCATGCCTATATAAAGGGGGCCTTGGGTTCATTCTTTTGCATCTAGAAAATCCAAACATTCATTCTTTCTAAAATGTCTAAGTGTAGAGAGAGTTTTCATCACTCTTCATTATGTTCAAGTTCTTGGTGAAAGAAGTGCCTCTTCTACAAGAAGCAACCAAGTAATCTTCGGAAAACGTTAGCTATAAAGCATTCGTAGAGTACCGAGGTGGGGCTAATAAGTTCTTAAGGACAGATGCAACTTGGCTTGGTTTTAAGATTATCATATTCTTCAACACATTTTCAGGTTTTTTCTAAGTCTCCATTTTATTATGTTATTTTGATTGAATGATAGTAGAAATTGATTCTATGTTGCATGTCTAATTATATTAATAACACAAATACAACAATAATATTATAGGAAATCAATATTTATCAATGATAAAGCACATTTTAATCATTTGTAATGATTTATTTCACTGAAAAGTACATCTTCACTACATAACAGATGTTTGGAAAATTGCGAACTCATTCCAACGAAGGATTTCACATTTGAACCTATTAAATCTTAGACCTCAAAGGTTCTGGACTAATCGTTCAAATGTACGTTCGAACGACTTCAAACAAACATTCGAATGACTTTAAACGAGAACAATTATGAAAGTCTTTGGATGAGTCATTCGAATAGTTCGAAAGCCCGTATGAATAACATTCGTTCGAATGATCACATTTTTGTTCGAACATCTATCTTATGTGAATTTCTATTTACTTATTGTTATGGGTAAAAATGAGATCAATGTCAGAATAGACCCAATCAGGTGAAATAGGCCCACTATCATAAAATCCCAACAGAAGAAGAGTCCATCCCACGAGACCTAGTACTAATTTGATCCCACAGGCCATAAGAAACCACTATCAACCTCGCTGGAGTCACCTAGAACATGATTCCCCCGAGAGTACCCACTAGCTCAACCTATTTCGGAGCTCGCATAACGTATCACATGCGACTTGGACACCCCAGACGACATATTGTTAAGTTCATTGCTCACAAATTGTTTCATATGACCTAAGGGCCTTATGATGCTCAGAACGTCCTCGAACAGTCCAATAAGGGAAGAGTATCACCTCAAGACAGCTGTATCACCAAAGATCTCTCCCTCTAATGTAATATGATACTAAATCCTAATAAATCAGGGATAATTATTGCCCACGATTATCCTCAACCGTTATTATATTTTTGCTGTTGTAATGCCTCTCAACATTAAAAAAAGGGGATATCCATTGTAAGGGAAGAGAGAAAAAACCTTACAGAACTCTACCAAATTTGTGAGAGAATTGTAAGTTCTTGAGATTTCCATTAGCATGATCAATAAAATTGACTCATGGTCGTAAGGCTCTGATTTTCCAAACCACATTAAAAATAATGTCTTATTCTTTTATTTCGATTGATTTCAGTGTTGACCGATTTTGACAGTTAATATTTATATAAGCGAATTTCTATATAATTATACAAGTTTATTTTCCATTTTATCGGTGACAACCTCAATGCATTGCATAAACTGATATTTCAAAAAAAAAATAGTTAGAAAAATTTCAACACGAGCCCCATACCATTAACATGAATATTTGAGTATAATTAAGGGTGGCACAAAAGCCCGGGCTATTGAGACCAAAGCCCGGCTGGGGCTCAGGCCCGAGCCGGGCTCATCGATTTAAGCCCGGGCCCCGGTCGACACCCGCTTAAATTAATAAAACAATTCTAAATTTTTTTGATTCAGGTTGAGCACTTCAGTGTCTCACTTCTCGCCACTGTCATCCCTAAAAGTAAAACCTAATTAACAACATCTCACTTCTCTCTCTCACTCGTCTCTCTCTCAACTCAATCTCAGCGATTTAAGCTCACCTACTCACTGCTCGGCTGCTCACTACTCAGCTCGTTCTCCACTCTCTGAGTCTCTATCTCTCTCACTACTCGGCGTTCACCTGCTCAGCTCGTCTCTTTCTCACGAGTAATATTTCTTTAAAATCAGTAGCTTTATTTTCAAAAGTTGAGTAAGCATTTTTTAGCCCAATTCATATGTAGATGTGATTTGCATTTGTAGATGTGATTTACTGATTTTAAGCTTGGTCGAATCTATGTGTGTGTTAAGGGTTGAGATTTTCCTCAAATAGGGGGCTTGGCTGAATCAATGTGACTCATATGTGTGTTGGACAATTATGACCCATAGCATCACTATTTGTAAAAGACATTGTGGTTTTTGTACAAATTAACTATCTGACAAAGGAAATTGTAATTTTATCATTTTGTAATTAGATTACTTGAATATATAAATGATAAAAGTCCTTATGATTAGTTCCGGATTAATAAGATATGAGAAAGTATCAATCCACGTAAGGTTTACTCATTAAATATCCCTAGTCATAGTATTATCGAGACTGGACATCGATAATTCGGAATAGACTAGTATTGCACTTGTGTGCGTTATGGAAGTGTAACGACATAGTTCTCATATATTTGGGTATTGGATACTCATGCAAGTGTAATAGGAGGTTCTGTTTGCCGATGGTATGGAAACAGCTTTGCTCTAGATAAGACCCCTCGGAATCCCATTGGTAGTATGACTATGTGTCTATGGGAATCCGAATCAGGGTAGGTGTATTTGGTCTTAACCTGAGACTTGCATCGCTAATACTTACGACAATCAGTACGCTTTGGTTTTGGTCGTCCGGGGCTTTAACAGGTTTTGTGTACGCCTCTTCTTGGTTTATTGAGAATCGTAGTGTATTAGGTGTGATGTCAAGATGGAATTATCATTTCAGTCATATATAGATGATGATCACGCAGGGATACAGAACTGGTACTCTAATATGTTGCAACTATCGGGATAATATGACAAGGTCATGATTATCCGATTAAAGAGACTAGTTTCTAGTGATCTGATATATGCTTCGTACGAGGCAGACACAATTCCAGCCCCAAGCCTAGCATGTGACATCCGATACTGGATCGTAATACGCAATACTTAGTATAATACGCTTGATAAAGATTATGTATTCCTTAAAAGAATATTTCTGGAGAATTGGGTAGGCACGGTGCTTTGCTAGAAGCCAACCATGTCTTGTAAATCAGTAAGAATGTGGTATGAGGTACGTACATGTTTGGATAGTCTGACTACCGGATATACTGCCAACATATCCGGGAATCTCATGGTCGCTTCCCTAAGATTCACCGATGACGTTTGACTCGAACAGAATTAATCTAGGATTAATTATAAGAGAGATAATTAATCTGGGTTAATTACAGCAAGAATTTATCTGGGATAAAATTCGATTAGAAGAGAGAGAACAATTAATTTGGAATTAATCGATTAAATAATATATTTGATATATTAATCGAAATTATATTTTAATGCGGAATTAAAATTGGATTTTAATTCGGGCAAACGAATTAATTCGTAAACGATTTTAATAATAATGTCATAACGGAAAATTCGTTAATTCGGAATTAAACCCGGGCCCGAGCGAAGTTACGTGTTGGATTGTTCGACTTAAATTTGGAATTTACAAGTGGTGGGACCCACTTGACTTACATCAACTAGTTTGACTAGTGATGGAAGTGATTAAAGGTTGAGTGAAAAACTTGGGTTGCTTGTTTTGTACACTAACCAAATCCAACACACTTTGTCTTTATGTTGAAAAGATATACCAACTTTGAGATTTGATTTTTGTAATTGATTTTCAGAAAATGAAATACACAAAACAAAGCAACTCTCTTCTTCTCCACACACAAAGCCGAGAGCTTATCCCCTTCCCTTAGAATTATTGTTGTAAATTTTCTTCAAGCTAGCACTTTCAAGGAGTCATTCAAGGTGTTAGGGAAACTAATCCCTTGAGTTTGGAACACAAAGAAAGGCTTGGAGCTCTTCTCAAACACACAAAAGTTTTGAACTTCATACATCCATCAAATCCATTCAATGTAAGTATTCTGCAACTTCTTTGAATATTCACACACCGAATCATGATTAGAGATCTTTGGCATGTTCTTTGAATATTCATGCATTGCATAAACTTATATTTCCAAAAAATAGTTAGAAAAATTTCAACACGAGCCCCATGCCATTAACATGAATATTTGAGTATAATTAAGGGTGGCACAAAAGCCCGGGCCCAGTCTTGGCCCGGGCCGGGCCATGAGACCAAAGCCCGACTTAAGCTCGGGCCCAAGCCGGGCTCAGGCGATTTAAGCCCGGGCCCGGCCCGGCACGGGCTTAAATTAATAAAAAAATTCTAAATTTTTTTTATTCAAGTTGAGCACTTCAGTGTCTCACTTCTCAGCCACTGTCAGCCCTAAACCTAAAACCTAATTCACAACATCTCACTTGTCTCTCTCACTCATCTCTCTCTCAACTCAATCTCAGCAATTTAAGCTACCTACTCACTACTCGCCTGTTTACTGCTCAACTCACTCTCTCCACTCTCTGAGTCTCTTTCTCTCTCACTACTCGGCGTTCACCGGCTTAGTTCGCCTCTCTCTCACGAGTAATATTTCTTTAAAATCAGTAGCTTTGTTTTCAAAAGCTGAGTAAGCATTTTTTTAGCCAAAATTCATATGTAGATGTGATTTACATTTGTAAATGTGATTTACTGATTTCAAGCTTGGCCGAATCTATGTGTGTGTTAGGGGTTGAGATTTTCCACAAATAGAGGGCTTGGCCGAATCAATGTGACTCATATGTGTGTTGGACAATTATGACCCATAGCATCACTATTTGTAAAAGACATTGTGGTTTTTGTACAAATTAACTATGTGACAAATGAAATTGCTATTTTATCATTTTGTAATTAGATTACTTGAATATATAAATGATAAAAGTCCTTATGATTAGTTCCGGATTAATAAGATATGAGACAGTATCAATCCACGTAAGGTTTAATCATTAAATATCCATAGCCGTAGTATTATCGAGACTGGACATCGATAATGCAGAATAGACTAGTATTGCACTTGTGTGCGTTATGGAAGCGTAACAGCATAGTTCTCATATATTTGGGTATTGGATACTCATGCAAGTGTAATAGGAGGTTCTGTTTGCCGATGGTATGGAAACAGCTTCGCTCTGGATAAGACCAATCGGAATCCCATTGGTAGTATGACTATGTGTCTATGGGAATTCGAATCAGGGTAGGTGTATTTGGTCTTAACCTGAGACTTGCATCGCTAATACTTGCGACAATCAGTACGCTTTGGTTTTAGCCGTCCGGGGCTTTAACAGGTTCTGTGTACGTCTCTTCTGGGTTTATTGAGAATCATAGTGTATTGGGTGTGATGTCAAGATAGAAGTATCATTTCAGTCATATGGAGATGATGATCACGCATGGATACAAAACTGGTACTCTAATATGTTGCAACTATCAAGATAATATGACAAGGTCATGATTATCTGATTAAAGAGACTAGTTGCTAGTGATCCGATATATGCTTCGTACATGGTAGACACAATTCCAGCCCTAGGCCTAGCATGTGACATCCGATACTGGATCGTAATACGCAATACTTAGTATACTACGCTTGATAAAGATTATGTCTTCTTTAAAAGAATATTTCTGGAGAATTGGGTAGGCACGGTGCTTTGCTAGAAGCCAACAATGTCTTGTAAATCGGTAAGAATGTGGTACGGGGTACTCACATGTTCGGATAGTCCGACTACCGGATATACAGCCAACATATCCAGGAATCTCATGGGTCACTTCCCAAAGATTCACCGACGACGTTTGACTCGACCATAATTAATCTAGGATTAATTATAAGAGAGAAAATTAATCTGGGATTAATTACAGCAAGGATTTATCGGGGATAAAATTCGATTAGAATAGATAGAACAGTTAATTTGGAATTAATCGATTAAATAATATATTCGATATATTAATCGAAATTAGATTTCAATGCGGAATTAAAATTGGATTTTAATTCGGGCAAACGAATTAATTTAGAATTAATTCGTAAGTGACTTTAATAATAATGTCGCAACAACAAATTCGTTATTTCGGAATTAAACGAACTCAGGCCCGAGCGAAGTTACGTGTTGGATTGTTCTACTTAATTTTGGAATTTAAAAGTGGTGGGACCCACTTGACTTACATCAACTAGTTTGACTAGTGATGGAAGTGGTTAAAGGTTGAGTGATAAACTTCGGTTGCTTGTTTTGTACACTAACCAAATGCAACACACTTTGTCTTTATTTTGAAAAGATATACCAACTTTGATATTTGATTTTAGTAATTGATTTTTAGAAAATCAAATACACAAAACAAAGCAACTCTCTCATTCTCCACACACAAAGCCGAGAGCTTCTCCCTCTCTCTTAGAATTTTTGTTGCAAATTGTATTCAAGCTAGCACTTTCAAGGAGTCATTCAAAGTGTTATAGAAACTAATCCCTTGATTTTGGAACACAAAGAAAGGCTTGGAGCTCTTCTCAAACACACAAAAGTTTTGAACTTCATACATCCATCAAATCCGTTCAATGTAAGTATTCCGCAACTTCTTTGAATATTCACACACCGAATCATGATTAGAGATCTTTGGCATGTTCTTTGAATATTCATGCATTGCATAAACTGATTTTTCAAAAAAATAGTTAGAAAAATTTCAACACGAGCCATATGCATTAACTTGAATATTTGCGTATAATTAAGGGTGGCACAAAAGCCCGGACCCAGTCTGGGCCCAGGCCGGGCCCTTGAGACCAAAGCCCGACTCGGGTTCGGGCCCGAGCCGGGCTCAGCGATTTAAGCCCGGGCCCGGCTCGGCACGGGCTTAAATTAATAAAAAAAATCTAACTTTTTTTTATTCAGGTTGAGCACTTCAGTGTCTCACTTCTCAGCCACTGTCAGCCCTAAACCTAAAACCTAATTCACAACATCTCACTTGTCTCTCTCACTCGTCTCTCTCTCAACTCAATCTCAGCGATTTAAGCCCACCTACTCACTGCTCGCCTGCTCATTGCTCAGCTCACTCTCTCCACTCTCCGAGTCTTTTTCTATCTCACTACTCAGTGTTCGCCTGCTTAGTTCGCCTCTCTCTCACGAGTAATATTTCTTTAAAGTCAGTAGCTTTGTTTTCAAAAGTTGAGTAAGCATTTTTTTTAACCAAAATTCATATGTATAAGTTATTTGCATTTGTAGATGTGATTTACTGATTTTAAGCTTGGCCGAATCTATATGTGTGTTAGGGGTTGGGATTTTCCTCAAATAGGGGGCTTGGCTGAATCAATGTGACTCGTATGTGTGTTGGACAATTATGACCCATAGCATCACTATTTGTAAAAGGCATTGTGGTTTTTGTACAAATTAACTATGTGACAAATGAAATTGCTATTTTTCATTTTGTAATTAGATTACTTGAATATATAAATGATAAGAGTCCTTATGATTAGTTCCGGATTAATAAGATATGAGACAATATCAATCCACGTAAGGTTTAATCATTAAATATCCCTGTCATCCCTAAAAGTAAAACCTAATTAACAACATCTCACTTGTCTCTCTCGCTCGTCTCTCTCTCAACTCAATCTCAGCGATTTAAGCTCACCTACTCACTGCTCGCCTGCTCACTACTCAGCTCGTTCTCTCCACTCTCTGAGTCTCTGTCTCTCTCACTACTCGGCGTTCACCTGCTCAGCTCGCCTCTTTCTCACGAGTAATATTTCTTTAAAATCAGTAGCTTTATTTTCAAAAGTTGAGTAAGCATTTTTTAGCCCAAATTCATATGTAGATGTGATTTGCATTTGTAGATGTGATTTACTGATTTTAAGCTTGGTCGAATCTATGTGTGTGTTAAGGGTTGAGATTTTCCTCAAATAGGGGGATTGGCTGAATCAATGTGACTCATATGTGTGTTGGACAATTATGACCCATATCATCACTATTTGTGAAAGACATTGTGGTTTTTGTACAAATTAACTATGTGACAAAGGAAATTGCAATTTTATCATTTTGTAATTAGATTACTTGAATATATAAATGATAAAAGTCCTTATGATTAGTTCGGATTAATAAGATATAAGAAAGTATCAATCCACGTAAGGTTTACTCATTAAATATCCCTAGTCGTAGTATTATCGAGACTGGACATCGATAATGCGGAATAGACTAGTATTGCACTTGTGCGCGTTATGGAAACGTAAATGCATAGTTCTCATATATTTGGGTATTGGATACTCATACAAGTGTAATAGAGGTTCTTTTTACCGATGGTACGGAAACAACTTCGCTCTGGATAAGACCCCTCAGAATCCCATTGGTAGTATGAATATTTGTCTATGGGAATCTGAATCAGGGTAGGTGTATTTGGTCTTAACTTGAGACTTGCATCGCTAATACTTACGACAATTAGTATGCTTTGGTTTTGGTCGTCCGAGGCTTTAACAGGTTCTGTGTACGCCTCTTCTGGGTTTATTGAGAATCGTAGTGTATTGAGTGTGATGTCAAGATGGAAGTATCATTTCAGTCATATGGAGATGATGATCACGCATGGATACAGAACTGGTACTCTAATATGTTGCAACTATCGGGATAATATGACAAGGTCATGATTATCCGATTAAAGAGACTAGTTGCTAGTGATCTGATATATGCTTCGTACAAGGCAGACACAATTCCAGCCCCAGGCTAGCATGTGACATATGATACTGGATCGTAATACGCAATACTTAGTATACTACGCTTGATAAAGATTATGTATTCCTTAAAAGAATATTTCTGGAGAATTGGTAGGCATGGTTCTTTGCTAGAAGCCAACCATGTCTTGTAAATCGGTAAGAATGTGGTACGGGTTACGTATGTGTTCGGATAGTCCGACTACCGGATTTACTGCCAACATATCTAGGAATCTCATGGTCGCTTCCTAAAGATTCACCGATGACGTTTGACTCGAACATAATTAATCTAGATTAATTATAAGAGGGAAAATTAATCTGGGATTAATTACGGTAAGAATTTATATGGGATAAAATGCGATTAGAAGAGAGAGAATGATTAATTTGGAATTAATCGATTAAATAATATATTCGATATAATAATTGAAATTAGATTTCAATGCGAAATTAAAATTAGATTAAAATCAGGCAAGCGAATTAATTTAGAATTAATTCGTAAGCGACTTTAATAATAATGTCGCAATATCAAATTCGTTAATTGGGAATTAAACGAACCCGGTCCCGAGCGAAATTGCGTGTTGGATTGTTCAACTTAAATTTGGAATTTACAAGTGGTGGGACCCACTTGACTTATATCAACTAGTTTGACTAGTGATGGAAGTGGTTAAAGGTTGAGTGAAAAACTTGGGTTTTGTTTTGTACACTAACCAAATCCAACACAATTGTCTTTATTTTGAAAAGATATACCAACTTTGAGATTTGATTTTAGTAATTGATTTTTAGAAAATCAAATACACAAAACAAAGCAACTTTCTCCCTCTCTACACACAAAGCCGAGAGCTTCTCCCTCTCCCTTAGAATTTTTATTGCAAATTTTCTTCAAGCTAGCACTTTCAAGGAGTCATTTAAGGTATTAGGGAGACTAATCCTTTAAGTTTGGAACACAAAGAAAGGCTTGGAGCTCTTCTCAAACAATCAAAAGTTTTGAACTTCATGCATCCATCAAATCCGTTCAATGTAAGTATTCTGCAACGTCTTTGAATATTCACACACCGAATCATGATTAGAGATCCTTGCATATTCTTGGAACACTAACAATGGTATCTAGAGCCTTTTCTAAGCATGAAATGAGTTTAGGGTTTATATACTTTAATTTGGGATTTTATGTTTTCAGCATGATTTCTTCAAATTGTTTGTTTGGTTGAGCTTGGATGATGATGAATTGGATTTGTGCATCTTAAAATTTGAGAAAAATTGATTGGATAAATTTTTCCTAATTTCCTTGCAAAAGCCGAATATGAACCCTAGCATTATCATGCTGATTTTTTGATTTTAGACCACTGGATGTGTTTAAAGCATGATGTGTATGTTGATTGTTGATTTAATTAGATTAAAATCAAAACTGGATATTAATTATGCCAAATTGTCGTGACTATAGAAGCATGAAATAGATTGATTTTGCTTCAATTTGTGTTGGACATGAGTTGTTTAATTTAAGCATGATTAATTAGTTTAATTGGTGTTTTGGAAATATTGTTTAACTAATTAATTATGGCTATTACACTTTAATTTAAATTAATGTGAAATTTAGAATTTTATATTAATTAAAATTAGTCTTTAATTTTGAATTGGCTAATATTGTTGTATTTGGGCTTAATGGGCTTGGTTGGGCCAAGCTTGGTTTAGGACAATTGGATTGGATCCAAATTGGGCCTAAAACCATTCCATAAAGTCCAAATATAATAATTGGGCCTTTAAATTTTTAATTGGGCCTAAATTGATTTTTGACAAATAGGGTGATTCCTAAATTGGGCCTTGGCATTTGGGTTTGATCCATATTGGCCAAATCTCATGCCTTAAGAATTAATTAAAAGCTCATTGCACTTTAATTAACTTGACATTGGATGTTAATTGGGCCTTTGAGACCCATTTAGATTGGATTTAGAATCTAAGTCTAAAAGGCACATAAATAAGTGTAATTATTTAATTTGAAATTAAATACGAATTAGTAATGGATACAAATTAAATTGGATTTAAAATTGTAGTTCGATATAATTCAATAATACGTACTTTGAGTACTTATTCTCAAATAAGTTGGACTCGCGCAAATCAAATCGTTGTTTGAACATTGTATGGTCATTAATTCAAAGATTAATTAATTGGATTAAATTGATTGAATAACATGCTTTGTGTGAATACATGGGTGTATTGTATGAATAATGTATATCAGATGGATATTAGAAGGGTGAGGACAATTTTGGAAATTGTTGTAATAAATTTAGAATTTATTAAATTGGACCTGCGTATCCAGCCTTTATCTATTGACTTTTTGTATTTCTCTTATCACCAATTCCCCTCAATGTTAATGAGGTTTCTTTATTGTATTATGTAATTGGGTAGAAGTTAGAATAGTGCTAGCGGGAGAGAGGAAAATGAGAGATTTGTTCTAGGAACAATTTGTTAAATATCCATCCGCATATCATTATTATTTATTTCGCACCTTATTATGCTTTTAGAATGCATGCTTAATGGTGTATGATGAGACCTAATCAAAGATAATAATTTGGTTGCCAATTACGCGAAAAACCCCAATACAATATTAAGCGATTTCCTTCCATTTAGTGGTTCTCTCTCAAGATCCAAGATTGGCATTGGTTTGTTGACCAAAGTCAAGATCAATGTCCATCGCGGATGTGTTTGAACCACGAATGCTTTGTTCCATATCGCATGTCTTGGGTGGTTGTGACTTGTTGGCCAAAGTCAAGGTCACTTCTTGTTCATCGACATGGATTACGAAGCTTTCTCACTGTCAATGAGTCCCGCTTAACTGGAATCATTAAGCTTGTTGAGCCAAAGCCAAGACTTAGTTGATTCAGAGGAAAAAGGTTAGGAAATATATTGGATATATTGACATATATATTGTATATATGTTTCGGACTTGGAGGTCCACCTACCGGATCTAGGAATTGAAGTGATCCAATTGATCATAGAGATCTACCTAGTTAAGTTTCATACAACTTGTTGGCCAAAGTCAAGGTTGTATGTTATTTAACGGGATCATAGCCCACTAGGAAACTAGGTTTCCCGAGTACTCAACAGATGGTTAGAGGCTCGCTGAAAAATAGTGGGATGCCAGTATTGAATTTGCAATTTCGTTTAAATACTTGCCAAATACGTGCTTTCAAATTATTTTCATCATTTTATATATTTATATTAGTTGGACCAATATTTTATTATTTTCTTTTAACAGTTGGACTGTACCCGTAATCGTTAATTGAATAGTTAGACTATTGCAATTAAGATGGCTGGAAAGATCAACGTTAGAGACATTATCATTGGCGAAAATGTCTTTAATGAGGCGAACTTTCCTGACTGGGATATGAACCTCAGGATTGTCCTGGGGGCTGAGAAGATGCTCTATACGATAGAGAGACCTCTCGGGCCTAAGCCCGGAATTGAGCAGCCACTTGAGCTTGAGCTTTAGAAGACTCACAGTGATGACAACTCAACTGCTCAATCTGTCATGCTTGCTGCAATGACCCCACAATTTTGTCGTCAAAACAAGGGATTGGATCCCCCACCAAATGATGTTGAAATTGTGGGACCTTCACCGATCTATCCTTAGATCGCAGAAGTATGAGTTGCAGAAAAATCTATTTCGCTCTCGAATGTCAGAGGGTACATCTGTCGAGCACCATGTGTCGCAGATGATTGCTGACATCGAACAACTGGGTCAGCTAGGCATAAGCTTTGAGGCTGAGACTTCCATAGATTTGATCTTACAGTCTCTTCCTGACAGCTGGAGCGGGTACATCATGAACTACAATATGATGAACCAAGAGAAGACTCTTGGAGAGTTGATGGCAATGCTGAAAGAGGCAGAAAAAAAGCTTTTAAAGGGCAAGAAGCGCGAGGCGCACTTCGCTTCAACATCTCAGAATGCCAAGGCTTGGCCGAAGGCTTCTGGAGGTGTGAAGAATAAGAAGAAGAGAAAGGGCAAGGCCAAATCATCAAAGTCTTCTGGGAAGGAAAAAGACAAATCCCAAGATGTCTGCCTACAGTGTGGCAAACGGGGTCACTGGAAGCGTGACTGCCGTGAGTACAAGGCGCACATGAAGGAAGTGAAAGCGGGCAAGACACCGGCTTCAGGTATGTTTGTTATTGAAATAAACATGTCTACTTCTAGTTTTAAAAATTGGATTTTTGATTCTGGTTGTGGTACTCATATATGTACTGATGTGCATGATCTGCAGATTAGCAGAAGACTGGCTTCAGGAGAGATCAACCTCCGAGTTGGAAATGGGACTAGAGTCGCCGTTTTGGCTGTTGGACCTATATTTTGGAACTGCCCTCGAGGCATGTACTTACTTTATCAGACTGCTATTATGTACCTATTTTGACTAGAAACATTATATCTGTATCTTGTTTAACCCAATGTGGGTATACTTTTGTATTCAGAAACACCGGATGTTTTGTTTATAAAAATGATTTTGAGATATGTAGTGCTGATGTTAATAATGGTCTTTATATTTTGAATATAAATCAATCTCAAGCATATAACATGACAAACAAAAGGCTTAAATTAAGTAACAAATATGAAACTTATATGTGGCATTGTTGTCTGGGAGACATTAACAAGACTCGTATATCCACACTTTCGAAGAGTGGATACTTGGACGGATTTGATCCAAATTCATATGATGTCTGCGAATCTTGTTTATTAGGCAAAATGCCTAAAATGCATTTTAGCGGTAAAGGTGCACGTGCCACCGAACTGTCAACCCTCGTTCATAGTGACGTATGTGGGCCCATGTCTAGCCAGGCTAGAGGTGGATATCAATACTTCGTAACCTTTACGGATGATGCATCGCGTTATGGTTATGTGTATCTTATGAGACACAAGTCAGAAACTTATGAGAAATTCAAAGAGTTTCGACACGAAGTAGAAAAACAGACCGGTAAAAGTATTAAAACATTACGGTCGAACCATGGTGGAGAATACATAAGCAATGAGTTTCTAGATTACTTGAAAGAGTATGGTATTTTTTCACAGTGGACTCCTCCCGGAACACCTCAATTAAATGGTGTGTCTGAATGGAGAAACCGAACTTTGTTGGACATGGTAAGGTCTATGATGAGTCGAACAGAGCTACCAATTTCCTTCTGGGGATATGCATTGAACAGTGCAATACTTATTTTGAATAAGGTTCCGTCAAAGTTTGTTCAACAGACTCCATATGAAATATGGACAGGAAAGAAACCGGGTTTCTCATTCCTGAAGATTTGAGGATGCTGGGCATGCGTTAAACGTTTGGATGGTACCAAACTAGAACCCAAATTGGATAAGTGTCTATTTGTAGTTATCCTAGAGAAACCAAAGGATATTACTTCTACCACCCACAAGAGAACAAGGTATTTGTTGCTATACATGTAGTGGGAGAAAAGTAGAACTCGATGAAAATCGGAGTGATACTGTTCCTGGCACTGATTCCTTACCGGAACACGAACAGTTCATCAGGGATGAGACTGTACCACAATCTTCTAATACACAAAAACCGCGTAGGTTGGAGAGTGTCAGAAAAAAACCTGAGAGGTATGGGTTTCTGATCTCACCTCACGTATATATTAATCTTATTAAGGATAATGAGCCGGCTACGTATGAGGAAGCATACAAGGTATCGACTCCGCTTTATGGCAAGATTTCATGAAGTCCGAAATGGATTCCATGTATACCAACCAAGTATGGACACTGGTTGATGCACCAGAAGGCGTAAAGCCTATTGGTTGTAAATGGGTCTTCAAGAAGAAGACGGACATGGATGGCAACATACAAACATACAAAGCTAGGCTTGTAGCGAAAGGGTATCGTCAACAACATGGTGTCGATTACGATGAAACTTTTTCACCTGTTGCCATGATTAAATCCATTCGGATAATGCTTGCTATTGCTGCATATTTCGATTATGAAATATAGCAGATGGACGTCAAAATCGCTTTCCTTAACGGAAATCTTTTGGAGGATGTTTATATGCAACAACCTGACAGTTTTGTCATACCAAAACATGCAAACAAGGTTTGCAAGTTAATCGATCCATTTATGGATTGAAGCAATCATCCCGTTCTTGGAACCAACGTTTTGATGAGATCATAAAAGAATATGATTTTGTTCAAAACGAAGATGATCCTTGTGTATATAAGAAGGTTAGTGGGAGCGCACTGACATTCATTGTCCTTTACGTAGATGATGTATTGCTTCTTGGAAATGACATTCCCATGCTACAATCGGTGAAAGCTTGGCTTTCATTAAAATTCTCTATGAAAGATCTGGGAGAAGCAGCTTTTATTATAGGAATAAGGATCTACCGAGATAGATCTAGAAAGCTGCTTGGACTCTCCCAGAGCTTGTATATTGACAAAGTGTTGAAGAGATTCAACATGGATCAGTCTAAGAGGGGATTGTTGCTAGTGTCACATGGAGTCTCTCTATTTAAGGACATGTGTCCTAAAACTCAAGATGAGAGAGACAACATAAGTCGGATCCCGTTCGCTTCTGCAATCGGATCGATCACTTATGCCATGATGTAAGTACGCGACCTGATGTCTCATATGCTTTGAGCATGTGTAGTCGCTATCAGGCCGATCCAGGTAATGGTCACTGGGTTACGGATAAGAACATCCTTAAGTATCTTAGATGAACTAAAGATGCTTTCTTAATCTATGGAGATGGAGAACTTGAGGTAACTGGGTTTACCGATGCAAGTTTCCAAACCGATAAAGACGAATGTAAGTCACAATCCGGGTACATATTTTGTTTGAACAACCGGAGCAGTGAGCTGAAAATCTTCCAAGCAAGAGATTGTTGCCGATTCAACAACAGAAACGGAATATATCACTGCAGCTGAGGCAGCAAAAGAGGCAGTTTGGATCCGTAAATTCCTAATTGGGTTAGGAGTAGTTCCGTTAGCAGCTGAGCCTGTTCCTTTGTATTGTGACAATAACAGGGCTATAGCGCAGGCTAAGAAACCGTGGTCTCATCAATGATCCAAGCATGTACTTCGACGTTTCCATATGATTCGTGAGATCATACATCGTGGTGATGTGAAGATCGAGAAGATCGCATCAGATGACAACATTGCAGATCCGCTGATGAAGGCTATTTTTCAGCAAAGGTTTGAGCGACATGTACATAGTTCAGGTGTTAGATACTTGAGTGATTGGCTATAGGCCAAGTGGGAGATTGTTGGACAATTATGACCCATAGCATCATTATTTGTAAAAGACATTGTGGTTTTTGTACAAATTAACTATATGACAAATGAAATTACTATTTTATCATTTTGTAATTAGATTACTTGAATATATAAATGATAAAAGTCCTTATGATTAGTTCCAGATTAATAAGATATGAGACAATATCAATCCACGTAAGGTTTAATCATTAAATATCCCAGTCGTAGTATTATCGAGACTGGACATCGATAATGCGAAATAGAATAGTATTTTCACTTGTGCGCGTTATGGAAACGTAACGGCATAGTTCTCATTATTTGGGTATTGATACTCATGCAAGTTTAATAGGAGGTTCTTTTTACCGATGGTACGGAAACAGCTTCGCTCTGGATAAGACCCCTCAGAATCCCATTGGTAGTATGAATATGTGTCTATGGTAATCCGAATCAGGGTAGGTGTATTTGGTCTTAACTTGAGACTTGCATCGCTAATACTTGCGACAATCAGTACGCTTTGGTTTTGGTCGTCCGGGGCTTTAACAGGTTCTGTGTACGCCTCTTCTGGGTTTATTGAGAATCGTAGTGTATTGAGTGTGATGTCAAGATGGAACTATCATTTCAGTCATATGGAGATGATGATCATGCAGGGATACATAACTGGTACTCTAATATGTTGCAACTATCGGGATAATATGACAAGGTCATGATTATCCGATTAAATAGACTAGTTGCTAGTGATCTGATATATGCTTCGTACGGGGCAGACACAATTCCAGCCCCAGGCCTAGCATGTGACATCTGATACTGGATCGTAATACGCAATACTTAGTATACTACGCTTGATAAAGATTATGTATTCCTTAAAAGAATATTTCTGGAGAATTGGGTAGGCACAGTGCTTTGCTAGAAGCCAACCATTTCTTGTAAATCGGTAAGAATGTGGTACGGGTACGCACGTGTTCGGATAGTCCGACTACCGGATATACTGCCAACATATCCAGGAATCTCATGGGTCGCTTCCCAAAGATTCATCGATGACGTTTGACTCAACATAATTAATCTAGGATTATTTATAAGAGAGAAAATTAATTTGGGATTAATTACGGTAAGAATTTATCTGGGATAAAATCGATTAGAAGAGAGAGAACGATTAATTTGGAATTAATCGATTAAATAATATATTTGATATATTAATTGAAATTAGATTTCAATGCGGAATTAAAATTGGATTTTAATTCGGGCAAACGAATTAATTTAGAATTAATTCGTAAGGGACTTTAATAATAATGTAGCAACGGCAAATTCGTTAATTCGGAATTAAACGAACCCGGGCCCGAGCAAAGTTACGTGTTGGATTATTCGACTTAAATTCGGAATTTACAAGTGGTGGGACACACTTGACTTACATCAACTAGTTTCACTAGTGATGGAAGTGGTTAAAGGTTGAGTGAAAAACTTGGGTTGATTGTTTTGTACACTACCAATTCCAACACACTTTGTCTTTATTTTGAAAAGATATACCAACTTTGAGATTTTATTTTAGTAATTGATTTTTAGAAAATCAAATACACAAAACAAAGCAACTTTCTCCCTCTCCACACACAAAGCGAGAGATTCTCCTTCTCCCTTAGAATTTTTATTGCAATTTTTCTTCAAGCTAGTGATGAGCGGAAAATATATCAATATTTACCGCCCCTTTTACTTAATATTTTGTTTAGTTTCTCGGGTTGATGAATGCTTTGATGTGTTTTAGTTTATTTTGCAGATAAAATAATATCGGGACTCAATGAAATCATTTAGGACGAAATGTGGATCAAATAAGGGCAATTATTGGACTTGATATATTAATTTTGGAGATTGGAAATTTGAAAGGGCGTTTTGACGAAGTGCAGTTTTGGAAATTCCAGTTTTGCACATCTGTCGTATGTTGGGCATAACTTTTTACTCAGATATCAGATTGATCTGATTCAAGTGCCAGATTAAAGAAGACTCAAAGATCTACAACTTTGAAAGAGAAAATATTTTTGAATTCTGAAGATTTCATGACCGAAATTGATGAACCATCCAGAAGTGTGTGGAGTGTAATTATTAAAAGTCATTATCAATCATTTTCAAAGCAAAATATTAATTAATAAATAATTAATAAAAATTATCAAATCACCACCAAACAAGATAAGCAATTAGTGGAGCAATTATGGATTTGGTGGAGTAATTAGTGGAGAAATTAATAATGGATTTGGTGGAGAATTTGATGGATGATTTGATGGTGGCAAAATTTTGCCTATAAATACCAAGTCATTTCATTTGTAAAATTCATACTTTCTTCTTTGAAATTCTTAATGAATAAATAAGAAGATTGTATCTAGTTTGTTTATTTTTAGTTTTCAGTAATTAATTTTCAGTTTCGCACTTTCTTTTCTTTACTTTTCAGTTTTTACTTTCCGCAATTTACTTTTACGCACAGTACTTTTCTTTCTTTAATTTTTAATTTTTATTTTTTTCAGTAATGATGAGGTAATTTCCCCAGCTAGGGTGAAAGGTAATTCTTTTACTGTTACTATTTAGATTAATCTCCCTTAAAAATAATATATTCACTATTTAAATACTGATTAATAAATGATACCGCTATATTGGTCGGTTGGCAATTCAATTTAATCTGGTTTAAACCTGACTAATCAAGGATACCGCCAGATTGGTCCAGAGTTGAAAAGAAATACAAAAAAAAAATGGAAGCCACTTCAAGAAGACGAGTTGAAAACATCTGCGTGTTTTGCGGTAGTAGTGTGTGGTATAAGCCATAACACATAGAAGCAGCACAGGAATTGGGTCGAGTATTAGCTGCAAGGAATATGCACTTAATATATGGCGGAGGAAATCTTGGACTTATGGGGATCGTTTCAAAGGCTGTACAGGAAGGAGGCAGTCACGTTTTAGGAATCATCCCAAAACCCTTGGCAGAGGCAAATCTTATTGGATCATCAAACGGAGAGGAAATCGTGCCAGGTATGTCTGAACGATTGGTAGAAATGATTAACCGTGCTGATGCTTTTATCGCTTTGCCAGGTGGCTTGGGTACACTGGAGGAAATTTTTATAGTTCTATCTTGGGCGAACCTAAACATACACCAGAAACCGCTTGGACTGCTCAACGTTGATGGATTTTATGATTTTCTTTGTGTGTTTCTTGATGATGCTCGGAGAAATGGGTTCGTGTCAAAACCTTTAAAAGAACTCCTCTTCACTGCCAGAACTGCTCCAGATCTAATTGACCAACTCATAGCCTATGAACCAAAAGTTGACCCTATCATTTCAAAGATAAATTGGTCCGAGGACGATCGTGGTAAGAGACGTAGAATTAATCTGGATCTAAACCTTTAATTTCTGTAGATTTTCAGCTAACCAGGTACGACCTTCTAAACTCCTTCTACTTTTTAAGACATTGGGGACAATGTCTCATTTAGGTTTGGGGGAGGGAATTAGTTGATTAGTACCTTGTTTTTAGTTTGTATGTTGTTTTTATTTTTAGTCCAAAATTTTTCGAAAAATACAAAAAAAATGGAAAATTTTCAAAAATTACAAAAATATTTTGTGTTTTTTTGTTTTTATTTTGACTAAAAATGTGAAATTGGTAAGAGATAGCTGAGTAAGGAGTTTCCACTCCTGAGACGTATCTCAAACCTATTTCGAAACAAGTTAATTTTTGTTTATTTCATTTTGAATTATTTAATTTGTGAATTCTCCTTAAAACTGACTAAAAAGGAATCTTCATATGTTTAGTTAGCAGATATTATCAACATGCATAGTAACATACGGACATGAGCTGTAACTGACAGGATTGTAATATTCAGTGCTATAGTTAATTGGAGGAAGCATCTCAAAAAAAGTGATGGAGTAAAAAAAAAAAAAAATAAAAAATAAAGCATCTAAGATCCGGGTTATTAAGTCTGTAAGGGTGTTTTAACACCTAGTGCCCTAAAACCAACTGGTTTGGGAGTCACTGGCCCAAAGCTCGTTACATGGATCAAGGATGTTGCAAAAATATATATATCTGAAGTCTGGGTAATTAAGTCCTTAGGGGTGTCTTAACACCTGGTGCCCTAAAGCCAACTGGTTTGGGAGCCACCGACCCAAAGCTCGCTACATAGGCAGAAGATATTGTATATAAATAAAAAATAGAAAAAAAAAATCAGAAAAATCAAAAAAAAAAAAAAAAATTTACTCCATTACTATAAAAAGGTGTGAAATCTAATAGAACCTTAGGACAAAAATATTATTCTCTTATCAATTGCACTTGTGACTGTTGTGGGAAAAAATGAGTTGATTAATATTTTGTTAGCTGTGTATATGGAGAATGGTAAAAATAATCGGAGAATTTACTTATTCGGTAATTTAGAATAAAACAAAACAACTAGTAACTTGGAGTAGAAGTTTCATCTGATTAGTCACTAACATCTTTATTCTCTTTTCGCTTGTCTTTTTGCTTTTGTGTGCATTAGTTTTAACTAACTTTTTACTTTTGTAAAATGTTGTGGGTATCATTGCTGTAAGCCCTCACGAGACTACAACTCGTCCATTAGGGACACCTAGGGGTTTAAAGGCTTGTTGCATATGCTAAATGCAACCGTGATCCCTACGAAAGTGGCTTAGTTTAATTTTAATTTTATTTTGTTCTTTTGCTCGAGGACTAGCAAAATGTTAGGTTTGGGGGTGTGATGAGCGGAAAATATATCAATATTTACCGCCCCTTTTACTTAATATTTTGTTTAGTTTCTCGGTTTGATGAATGCTTTGATGTGTTTTAGTTTATTTTGCAGATAAAATAATATCGGGACTCAATGAAATCATTTAGGACGAAATGTGGATCAAATAAGGGCAATTATTGGACTTGATATATTAATTTTGGAGATTGGAAATTTGAAAGGGCGTTTTGACGAAGTGCAGTTTTGGAAATTCCAGTTTTGCACATCTGTCGTATGTTGGGCATAACTTGTTACTCAGATATTGGATTGA
Source organism: Zanthoxylum bungeanum (assembly GCA_019454045.1). Lineage (NCBI taxonomy): Eukaryota > Viridiplantae > Streptophyta > Magnoliopsida > Sapindales > Rutaceae > Zanthoxylum > Zanthoxylum bungeanum. Next base: position 37,525 of record SKCR01052658.1, read on the forward strand.
GCTGATTCAAGTGCTAGATTAAAGAAGACCCAAAGATCTACAACTTTGAAAGAGAAAATATTTTTGAATTCTGAAGATTTCATGACCGAAATTGATGAACCATCCAGAAGTGTGTGGAGTGTAATTATTAAAAGTCATTATCAATCATTTTCAAAGCAAAATATTAATTAATAAATAATTAATAAAAATTATCAAATCACCACCAAACAAGATAAGCAATTAGTGGAGCAATTATGGATTTGGTGGAGTAATTAGTGGAGAAATTAATAATGGATTTGGTGGAGAATTTGATGGATGATTTGATGGTGGCAAAATTTTGCCTATAAATACCAAGCCATTTCATTTGTAAAATTCATACTTTCTTCTTTGAAATTCTTAATGAATAAATAAGAAGATTGTATCTAGTTTGTTTATTTTTAGTTTTCAGTAATTAATTTTCAGTTTCGCACTTTCTTTTCTTTACTTTTCAGTTTTTACTTTCCGCAATTTACTTTTACGCACAGTACTTTTCTTTCTTTAATTTTTAGTTTTTTTTTTTTTTCAGTAATGAGGAGGTAATTTCCCCAGCTAGGGTGAAAGGTAATTCTTTTACTGTTACTATTTAGATTAATCTCCCTTAAAAATAATATATTCACTATTTAAAATACTGATTAATAAAGGATACCGCTATATTGGTCGGTTGGCAATTCAATTTAATCTGGTTTAAACCTGACTAATCAAGGATACCGCCAGATTGGTCGGTTGGTAAATTTATTTTGGTACCGCCTTTATGGCTGGATTATGGACAAATATTACCGCCTATATGGCTGGTTGGACTTAATTTGACTTAATCAGGATACCGCCAGATTGGTCGGTTGGTAAAATAATATCACAAGTTTATATATTATTTTATGGGAGAATTATCTAAATTAGTAGTAGTAAAAGTAATTCCTTTTACCTTAGCATTTTATTTTATTTACTTTTCAGTTTTACTTTATGTCTTTTACTTTTCAGTATTTTTACTTTATGTCTTTTACTTTTAAGTTGTTACTAGCCCTAGTTATGTGTTAGTTATCTGGGGTTGTGATGAATTCTAATATCACCGGTTTATAAGGGGTTATTTTATAGTTTGGGTAATTTAAAGGTTTACTTATTAAGTCTTAAGCTTAATGCTTCTTGTTGTCTGATCACCAATAAGATTGATGTGGTAAATCTAAAATGAACTAGACATAGGGATTTTAGGTTTCAGCCTTAGACTTAATAGCCCACGATCTTCCTTGAGGATATATAACCCTTTAATAGATTTCCTTACAGGATAGGAATATACCTGTCGGGGGGGGTAGCCATAATTGGAACTTAAACTTAATGAATCCAGATAATTTGGTTGACATAGACATATGGTTCAATTGGGTTAAACTGGGTATTTGCGTCTGACCATCGACAGAGGCTTTTGCATAATTTAGTGTTCCAGGTTAGTAAACTGATTTATTACACAAACTTAAAATAACCACTTTATCTTTTAAATGATATTAGAATGATTCACGACCCTAGATCTTTGTGTCTTTTGTTATTTTCCTTAGTATTTTATTTTGTCTTTTTATTTATTTATTTTGTAAAACCACATTCAACCAATCAAACAATCATTCTCTTCTCCATTTAATTAGATATTTGTAAATAAATAGATTCAACAATTAATAACAACAATAGGAATTAAGTCCTCGTGGGATCGATATTTTTATACTACTTGAACGATACGTGCGCTTGCGTTATACGTGTGTGTTTACGCCGGTCAGCTAGCACTTTCAAGGAGTCATTCAAAGTGTTAGGGAAACTAATCCCTTGAGTTTGGAACACAAAGAAATGCTTGGAGCTCTTCTCAAACACACAAAAGTTTTGAACTTCATACATCCATAAAATCCGTTCAATATAAGTATTTTGCAACTTCTTTTAATATTCACACACCGAATCATGATTAGAGATCCTTGGCATGTTATAGGAACAATAACAATGTGTGTTTTAGGGGTTGAGATTTTAAGCTTTTGATGATGAATGGTTATTGTTAATTTTAAATATAATTGATAATTTGATATTTGGGTTGGTTATTACTTGGAAAAAAACATAATGAAATATTGTGGTTATTACTTGGAAAAAAATAGAATGAAATGGTTGCTAACAGAATGAAATGCTTTGCTTCCTAGTTGGTTGCTATATTGTAAAATTAGATAATTACTTGAAAAAGTGAAAGCCCAATTGTAATGCTCATTAAATCTTGCCATATTGTTGATGACTTGATTCAATTTTTTCCAGATTTTGTTATGTCTAACTTGGAATAATCTACGCCTATTCGGCCAAATTCCCATGTTTTCCTTAACGACCTCGAAGATGTACGTCAGGATAGTGATGAAGAAAATGAGATCTTTGATATTGAAGATGGAAAAATAGATTAAGATGGTAACAAAAGAAATGGGGTAGCATTAGAAAATATGGATAATAAGAGACGAATGACATCAAAATATTGAGATCATTTTACGAAGATTACTGTTGGTGGGAAATTAAAGGCAAAATGTAACCATTGTGCCAAGTTATTGAGTGGTATGTCTGAAAAAGATACCAGTCACTCAAAAAGACACATGAAAAATTGTTATACTAAAAAATAACCTAAGTTTGAAGATACAGTTCAAAAAACACTTAATGTTATAAAGCATGAAGATGGAACGACTTCTATTGAGCTTAGATCATTTGATGTAAATATTATCCGTCAAAAAATTACGTTATTGGCTATAAAGCATGAGCTGCCACTTACGTTTGTTGAGTATGATGCTTTTAATGACTTGATGAGTTATTGCAACCATTTGGTGAAGAAGATGTCTAGAAACACTTTAAATGCTGATATTTTCAAGTTGTATAAATCAGAAAACGTGAAAATAATGAATTTGTCGAATATTAATGACAATAGGGTTGCTATTACTACTGACATGTGGACTGCTAGTTGTTGGAGTTTCTACGTCCCGAGGATCAATACAAAGCAAGAAATATAAGTGCGAATACAACGAGGGAGTCGCGGAATACTCACATCGATCGGTTGAGCGATGTGAGAGGCAACAAAAATCAAATTCTGCCCTTGTGAGTGTTCGGCAGTCCACTGTCACAGCTCAGTGTTTTTGGCTTCAATCTTCGTCCATCAAGCTCCAAGCTTTGGTTGATGATTCCAAGCTCATGGGTGGACTTCCCTATCACCTTCGCATGTCGCTCGGAGTGCTAGCTCTTGATGATTTTGTAGCAAAATCATCACACTTTTGCTTCCATTTTCTTCTTGGCTCTCGGCAGTGAGCTACCAAACCAGTGAAGAAATTTGCCCCTCCATGGCGTGAGAGAGGGAGAAGTGAGAAGAGAGAGTTGTGTGAGTAGTTGGCAAAAGGTGTATCAAATACACTTTATTTAATTTATAAAATCAAAATAAAATGATTACCAAATTTGGCTTCAAAAGTCAAATGGCAATTATGCCAACTACTTCCATCATTCACATCAATCAATGAATAGTGACTGGTGTCAATCACTCAAAGTGAAAGACATCCATCACTTGATTGACGAATGATGTGACGCTAGATGCGACAAGCGATTTGACACTTGATTTGACTTGCGTAACGCACTCGAATTCGAAATGCGAATGCGCTCGCAAACAATCTCGGGCTCGGGTTCGCTAATTCCAAATTAACGAATTTTTCGTTGCGACGTAATTAAATGATTATGCCCAGTGAAATCATTATTCACGTCGCTAACGAATTAATTCTAAATTAACTCGTTCGCCCGAATTAAAATCTAATTTTAATTCCGCGTCGAAATCCAATTTCATTTAATATATCGAATATATTAATTAATCAATTAATTCCAAATTAATCGTTATGTCTCTTTAATTGATATTTTATCCCAGATAAAATATCTCCGTAATTAATCCCAGATTAATTTTCTCTCTCATCTAATTAATCCCAGATTAATAAAAGTGCGAGTCATACGTCATAGGTGAATCTTCGGGAAGCGACCCATGAGATCCCCAGATATGTTGGCAGTAAATGCGATCGTTGGACTATCCGAACACGTAAGTACCTAGTACTACGTTTATACCGATTTACAAGACAATGTTGGCTTCTAGCAAAGCGCCATGCCTACCCAATTCTCCATAAATATCCTTACAGGAATATAAGATCTATATCAGACGTAGTATACGTAGTATCGCGTATGTCGATCCAGTATCGGATGTCACGTGCTAGGCCTAGGGCTGGAATTGTGTCTGCCCCGTACGAAGCACATTCGGATGTCTGGTAACTAGTCTCTATAATCGGATATACATGACTTAGTCATAATATCCCGATGACTGCAGTACTTAAGAGTACTAGTACCGTATCATACGTGACATCATCTCCACTATGACTGGAGTGATACTTCCGTTTTGACATCACACCCAATACACTACGATTCTCAATATACCCAGAAGTGGCATACACAGAAACCGATTAAAGCCCTGGACGACCAAAACCAAAGTATATTGATTGTCGCAAGTATTAGCGGTGCAAGTCTCAGGTTAATACCAAATACATCAACCCTGATTTCGGACTTCTATAGACACATAGTCATACTACCAATGGAATTCCGAGGGGGTCTATCCAGAGCGAAGCTGTTTCCCGTACCATCGGTAAAACACAACGTCCTATTACACTTGCATGAGTATCCTATACCCAAATATATGAGAATTATACCGTTATGCCCTCACAACGCGCACAAGTGTAATACTAGTCTTTTACGTATTTATCGATGTCCAATCTCGATAATACTCTGACTATGGACATTTAATGATTTATCCTTCATGGACTGATACTGTCTCATATCATTCTCAATCCAGGAACAAATCATTGGGACCTCCTATCATTTATACATCTTGGTGATCTAATCACAAATGATAAGAGAGCAATCTCTTTTGTCACATAGTTAATTTGTACAACAACACCATGATCTGTACAAATAGTGACGCTATGGGTCATAATTGTCCAAAAATCTCCCACTTGGCCTATAGCCAGTCACTCGAGTGTCTAACGCCCGAACTATGTACGGTTGGCTCAATTTGCTGAGAAAAGGCTTTCGTCAGCGGACTTGCATGATTATCGTCTGATGCGATTTATTCGATCATCACATCGCCACGATGTATGATCCGAACGAATCAGATGAATATCGAAGTATGTATATGGATAGTTGATGAGACTATTAATTCTTTAGCCTGTGCTGAAGCCTAGCTCAGCTGCTAACAGAAATATATTTAATCTAATTAGATTTATTATCAACCCAGAAGGCTTCTATTGCTGCCTCAGCTGCAGCAATAATCCGCATTTGTTGTTTATTCGGTAACAGTATCTTGCGTGGAAGATTTCCAGTTTACTGTACCAGTATTCAAACTGTATAGTACCGTTTTACGACTTATAATCGTCTTTATCGGTTATGAAACTTTCTACAGTGATCCCAGTCACTTCAAGTTCTCCTACTCCATAGTATAAGATAGCATCCTTAGTCTCTAAGAAACTAACGGATGTTCTTACTTTCAATCCAGTGACTATCACTTAGATTGACCTGTTTGTGAACCCATATGCTCAAAGCGTATGAGACACCAGGTCGCGTACATTTTTCAATGTACGATTTCTCGGAGAGTGTTAACAACTTTAAATCTATCCCAGTAGATCTTTATTCCTAGAATAAAGGTTGTTTCTCCAAGAATTCTACGGAGAATATTTATGAAAGCCAAGCTTTCACCGATTATATTTATGGGAATATCATTTCCAAGAAATGACATATATTATCAATATTTATAGGACAGCCACTGTCAGTGAGCTCCCACTAACCCTCTTATATACACAAGAATCATTTCGTTTTGAATTAAATCATAAACTATTATGATTACATCAAAACGATAATTCCAAGAACTCAATGCTTGCTTCAATCCAAACATGGATCGAATAACCTGCAAACCTTGTTCGCTAGTTTTGGTACGACAAAACCGACAGGATGTTGTAAACATCCTCCAAAAGGTTTCCTTTTCAGGAAAGCGATTTTCCCGTTCAGCTGCCATATTTCATAAATGAAACATGCACCTTTAGCAAGCATTCTCCAAATGGATTTACCGTGGCAACAGGTAAAAGGTTGAATCGAAATCAACACAATGTTGATAACGATACCTTTCTGCTAAAAGCCTAGCTTTATACGTTGGTATGTTGCCTTCCATGTACGTCTTCCTTGAAGACTTATAAAGTACCAATAGGCACAATGCCTTGCGGTACATAAACTAGTATCCAAACTGGTTGATATACATGGAATCTATTTCGGACACATGACACTTTGTCATAATAGCGAGTCGATACCTTGTATCACTTCCTCATACGTAGTCAGTTGGTATACCTCAATAAGATTAACATCTTTATGAGGTGAGATCAGAAACCCATACCCCAGGTTGTTTTCTGACTCTCTCCGACATACGTGGTTCTTGTGTATTCGAAGATTAATGGTATAGTTTCATCCTTGATGAACTATATTTGTGTTCCATTAAGGAATCAGTGCCTGGAATAGTATCACTCCGATTTTCATCGAGTTATACTATCCTCCCACTTACCACTGCATATAGGTATTCCTCTCAGGAAAACCGCATGGTGAGCAACAATCTAATTGTTCTCCGGTGAGATGTATAGATACTATACTTTGGTATCTCTAGGATAACCTACAATTGTCACTTATCCAATTTGGGTTTTAGTTTGGTATCATCCAAACATATGCCTAGCATACCCAAATTTTCAGGAATGTGAAGCCCGGTTTCTTTCCTGTTCATATCTAATATGAAGTCTGTCAAATAGATTATTATGGAACCTTATTCAAAATAAGTATTGCACAGTTAAATGCTTATCCCTTGAAGGAAATGGTAGCTCAGAGCGACTCATGATTAACCTTATCATGTCCAACAAAATTCGGTTACTCAGTTCGGACACACCGTCAAATTGACATGTTCCGAGAGGAGTCCTCATTTTGAAAGAATACTATATTATTTCAAGTATAATAGAAACTTATTGCTTAAGTATTTTCCATTACGGTCTTACCGTGACGGTTTAATACTTTAGTCGATCTATTTGTCTATTTCGTGTTGAAACTGTAAAAGTTTCCGATTTGTGTTTCAAAAGAAACACATAACCATAACGCGATGCCACATCCGTATAGGTCACGAAATATTCATATCCACCTCTAGCCTAGCTAGACATGGGCCCACTTGCTTCACTATGAACTAGGGCTAATAGATCGGTGGCATTTATACTTTTACCAAGTAAAGGTGTTATAGGCACTTTGCCTAATAAACTAGATTCGTAGACATTATTTGAATATAATCAAATTTATCCTGTACCCACTCTTCAAAAGTGCGGATATACGAGTCTTGTTTAATTGTGTCCCAGACAACAATGCCACAAAATAGTTTCTTCTGATCAAATCAGTTTGAGTTATTTGTTTGTCATGTTATATATTTGAGATTTATTTATATTCAAAATATAAATTCTGTTATTCACATCTAATGTGTTTATCTCAATATCATCTTTATATAATGAAACACTTTAGTGTCTTAGAATATAAAGGTTCACCTGCAACGGGTTAAACACTAATATAGAGATAATGTTTCTAGTCAAACTAGTCACATTATAACAGTTTCCAAATTTAGGTACGTACCCGAAGGGTAGTTCCTAAACTTAGGTATCTACGGTTAAAACAACGACTTTCATCCCATTTCCGATTCGTAGATAAGTCTCTATTGAAGTCAGTATCCTGTTCAAAACAGATTTTGAACATCAATACATATATTTTATGTATCACACTAAGTATTTAAAATCCAATTTTAATACTAGTAGTGAACATAATGTTGACAACATATTTGAAGTCAGAGCCTTGCTCGTCTTCAATTCCTTCATGTTTGCTTTGTCCAAACGGCAGTCACGCTTCCGTGATCCCGTTTGCCACAATTTAGGTAGACATTTTGGGATATGTCCTTTATCTTCCCAGAAGATTATAATGATTTTGCCTTTGCCCCTTTTCAACACTCCAGAAGCCTTTGGCCAAGCCTCGGGTTTCTAGAATATCGAAGTAAGGTACGCCTTGCGCTACTTGCCTAATTGCAAACTTTGACTTTGTCTCCTTGAAAATAGTCATTGACTCTCCAAGAGTTAAGTATTGCAATTTAGTACTTCTAAAATCTAAATATAGATTTATGAAGATCCTTCAATCTCATTATCATACTTTAAGGATCTAACCCTTAGTTCTGATAAAGAAATTAAGGAGTCTACTGCGACAAGCTTAATGGATTAAATACTAAAGTTATCATCACATGAATCTTCCAAAGATCATGCTCTACTATTTGCTTAACTCTGGGCTTAAGCCTAATATGTTATTTTATCAAATAAAGTAACTTATTAGTTTCCAGGACCATCCTGAAATTATATTCCCAATTTGAAAATTAAACCATTTAAATACATTTTCCCTAGGATTATGTTTTAAATGTCAATCTTTCATTTTTATCTTGATTTTAATAGTCCAACTATTTAATCAACGATTTGGGTACTATTTATTATAATGATTACTATATTCCAACTATTTAATCAACTATAATTTTAATTTGTTTGAATACAGTATAACTGTTAATTAAAACAACGATTTAAATATTAGTCCAACTAACATTTAATTTATTTGACGAATGATATTTGTTTTGAGCGCGTATGGCAAGTAATTAAACGAATATTGCAAATTTAATTTTTGCCTCCCACTATTTTTCGGCGAGCCTCTAACCCTCTGTCGAGTACTCAGGAAACCGTGTTTCCTAGTGGGCTAGGATCCCGTTAAATATCACACAATCTTGACTTTGGCCAACAAATTGTATGATAATTAACTAGGTAGATCTCTAAGATCAATTGGATCCAATCCAATTCCTAGATCCAGTAGGGGGACATCCAAGTCCGAAACATATATCTTATATATGCAATATATCCAATATATTGCCTAACTTTTTTTCCTCTGAATCAACTAAGCCTTGGCTTTGGCACAACAAACTTAGTGATCCCAGTTAAGCGTGACCCATTGACCATGGAAAACTTCGTAATCAATGTCTATGGACAAGAAGTGGTCTTGACTTTGGCCAACAAACCACAACTTGGACAAGACACCGATATGGAAAGCTCTCGTGATTCAAACACATCCTCGACGGACAAAGGCCTTGACTTTGGCCAACAAACCAATGCCAGTCTTAGATCTTGAGTAAGAATCACTCAATGGAAGGAAAAACACTTAATATTTTGCGAGGGTTTTTCGAGTGCAAATTGGCAACCAATTTATTATCTTTGTTAAGGTCTCATCATCATACACCCTTAAACATGCATTCTAAACACATAATAAAGCATGTATAATAAATAATAATGATATGCGGATGGATACTTTACACAATGATCCTAGATCAAATCTCTCTCTTTCTCTCTCCCGCTAGCACAAGTATTACTTCTACCCGTTACACTACACTTCTAAAGAAACCTCATTTACATTGAGGGGAATAGGTGAGAAGAGAATACAAAGAATATGGAGGTAATAAGGTTGGACACGCAGGTCCAATTAATAAATCAAATTTATTACAACAATTTCTAAAATTGTCCCACCCATCTAATATCCATCTGATATACATTATTCATGCATCGCAACCATGTATTCACACAAGCATGCTATCAATCAATCTAATCAAATTAATAATCTGATAATTAGTGATCATCCAATGTTCAAACAACGATTTGATTTTGCTCGAGTGAAACTCGTTTTGCGAATAAGTACTCAAAGTACGAATTCTCGAATTAAATTAAACTACAAAATTAAATCCAATTCAATTTGCATTTAATACTAATTCGCTTATTTAATTCCAAATTAAATACTACACTTTATTTACGAACCTTTACGATTTAAATTCCAAATTTAATCGTTACGGGTCTCAAAGCCCGATTAACGTCCAACGTCAATTTAATTAAAGTCCAATGGACTTTTAATTAATTTCTTAAGGCGTGGACTTTTGGTCAACTCGGGTCAAACCCAATAACCAAAGTCCAATCCGGGAATTACCCCATAAGCCTAGAAATCAATTTAGGCCCATTAGGCCCAATTAAACTTTAAAGGTCCATTATTCGCATTTGGGCTTTATGGAGACGGTTTTGGGCCCAATTGGATCCAACCAATTTTCCCAAAACCCAACTTAGTACAACCAAGCCCAATAAGCCCATTTACAACTTTAAAAGTCCAATTTCCACAATTAGGCCCAATATAATTAAATTACAAATTCCAAATTCCCAATTTAATTACCAAAGTGTATAGCATTATTAATAACCCAAATCAATATTTCCAAAACATCAAATTAGCCTAATTAATCATGCTTATCATCATTAAATCATGTCCAACACAATTTAACAAAAATCAAACCCATATACATGCATAAGTCTCGGCAATTTGGGGATATTTATATCCGATTTGGTTTCAATCCAATTAAATCCACAATCGACATAAATCAACATTCCCGAATGATTTCCAACACATCCAATGATCAAAAAATCAAAAATCAAGACTTTAGGGCTAGTTCATCATTCGGCCAAGCCATGATAAATTGGGGAAAATTGTTCCAAACCACATTTAATCAAATTGATCTAATCAATCTACAATTAAACATGTATTAAGCATACTCAAACATCCAATTTATTCAAATCATGCTCAAAATCATTTTACCCAAATTTTAACCCTAATCAAATTTCATGTTTTTCAATCGCTCTGATACCATTGTTGGAGTTTCTAAGTCCCGAGGATCGAATACAAGTAAGAAATATAAATGCGAATACAACGAGGGAGTCGTGAAATACTCACATCGATCGGTTGAGCGACGCGAGAGGCAACAAAAATCAAATTCTGCCATTGTGAGTGTTCAGCAGTCCACTGTCACAGCTTACTATTTTCGGCTTCAATCTTCGTCCATCAAGCTCCAATCTTTGTTGATGATTCCAAGCTCATGGGTGGACTTCCCTATCACCTTCGCATGTCGCTCGGAGTGCTAGCTCTTGATGATTTTGCCGCAAAATCATCACACTTTTGCTTCCCATTTTCTTCTTGGCTCTCGGCAGTGAGCTGCCAAACCAGTGAAGAAATTTTCCCCTCCATGGGCGTGAGAGAGGGAGAAGTGAGGAAGAGAGAGTTGTGTGAGTAGTTGGCAAAAGGTATCAAATACAATTTATTTATTTTTAAAATCAAAATAAAATGATTTACCAAATTTGGCTTCAAAAGTCAAATGGCATTATGCCAACTACTTCCATCATTCACATCAATCAATGAATAGTGACTGGTGTCAATCACTCAAAGTGAAAGACATCCATCACTTGATTGACGAAAGATGTGACGCTAGATGCGACAAGCGATTTGATGCTTGATTTGACTTGCGTGCCGCACTCAAATTCGAAATGCGAATGCGCTCGCAAACAATCTCGGGCTCGGGTTCGCTAATTCCAAATTAACGAATTTTTCGTTGCGACGTAATTAAATGATTATGCCTTGCGAAATCATTATTCACGTCGCTAACGAATTAATTCTAAATTAACTCGTTCGCCCGAATTAAAATCTAATTTTAATTCCGCGTCGAAATCCAATTTCATTTAATATATCGAATATATTAATTAATCGATTAATTCCAAATTAATCGTTATCTCTCTTGAATTGATATTTTATCCCAGATAAAATATCTCCGCAATTAATCCCAGATTAATTTTTTCTCTCATCTAATTAATCCCAGATTAATAAAAGTATGAGTCATACGTCATAGGTGAATCTTCGGGAAGCGCCCATGAGATCCCCGGATATGTTGGCAGTAAATGCGGTTGTCGGACTATCCGAACACGTAAGTACCTAGTACTACGTTTATACCGATTTACAAGACAAGGTTGGCTTCTAGCAAAGCGTCATGCCTACCCAATTCTCCAGAAATATTCTTACAGGAATATAAGATCTATATCAGGCGTAGTATACGTAGTATCGCGTATGTCGATCCAGTATCGGATGTCACGTGCTAGGCCTGGGGTTGGAATTGTGTCTGCCCCATACGAAGCACATGTCAGATGTCTGGTAACTAGTCTCTATAATCGGATATACATGACCTAGTCATAATATCCCGATGACTGCAGTACTTAAGAGTACTAGTACCGTATCCTACGTGACATCATCTCCACTATGACTGGAGTGATACTTCCGTTTTGACATCACACCCAATACACTACGATTCTCAATATACCCAGAAGAGGCGTACACAGAAACCGGTTAAAGCCCTGGACGACCAAAACCAAAGTATATTGATTGTCGCAAGTATTAGCGGTGCAAGTCTCAGGTTAAGACCAAATACACCTACCCTGATTTCGGACTTCCATAGACACATAGTCATACTACCAATGGAATTCCGAGGGGGTCTATCCAGAGCGAAGCTGTTTCCCGTACTATCGGTAAAACACAACCTCCTATTACACTTGCATGAGTATGCTATACCCAAATATATGAGAATTATGTCGTTATGCCCTCACAACGCGCACAAGTGTAATACTAGTCTTTTATGTATTTATCGATGTCCAATCTCGATAATACTCTGACTAGGGACATTTAATGATTTATCCTTCGTGGACTGATACTGTCTCATATCATTCTCAATCCATGAACAAATCATATGGACCTCCTATCATTTATACATCTTGGTGATCTAATCACAAATGATAAGAGAGCAATCTCCTTTGTCACATAGTTAATTTGTACAACAACACCATGATCTGTACAAATAGTGACGCTATGGGTCATAATTGTCCAGCACTAGTAATCAAAAGAGAGGCTATATGGTTGTTACATGACATTTCATTGACAACTCATGGCGTTTACAAAGTCGAGTCTTAAGGTAATTTAATTTTGTGTACATATGATATAATATTATGTCTAACTTATTTGTTGAATATGCTAACATTTAATTACAAACATTATGTATATGTGGGTTCATATATGTACCAGCCCCACATACTGCTGAGTGTCTATCTCAAGTTCTAATTGTTCAACTAATGACGCAATGTAGAAAGATTGAAGGGAATGCTTTCAACTGAATCTCTGGTATGGGTGGTAAATTTTTTCATATGAGGTGTGCAGCTCGTATTTTGAACATAATTGTAAAGGATGGTTTGACCGTGATTGAAGGGGGTATTGCAAAGATTAGGGAGAGTGTTGCTTATTGGAGTAACATAATGAAAAGGATTGAAACTCTTATGATGTCTGCACGTCAATCATTGATTCAGACTGAAAGAAAATTGGTGCTTGATTGTCCGACAAGATGAAATTCTACATTTGTCATGCTTGATATTGCAGTTAAGTACAAAAAAAATTTTCCTCGAGTGCAACAAATTGAGCCCCATTATAAATGTTTGCCTTCTGATGCGGAATGAAAGATGGCTGAAAAAATGCTAGAATATTTACGTCCATTTTATTTATTGACGGAGATGTTTTCAGGTACGAACTACCCTACAGCCAATATGTTTTTTTCCATTGGCTTGTAAAATGAGGATGTCTTTGATGGAGTGGCAAATGTCTTATGTTCCTCAAGTTAAACAAATGGCCTCTATTATGATTGCCAATTTTGAGAAATATTGGCAAGAGATTCATGGGGTGTTGGTTATGGCTGTCATTCTTGACCCAAGATTTAAGATTTTGTTAATTGATTATTATTTTCCAAAGATTTATGGTGTGGGGTGTTGCAGGGCAAATTATGAGAGCACGACAACTTTCTGAAGAGATAATTAAATATTATGAAGCTAAGTCTGTAGTTGGTGGTGAATCTTCTACTTCCGTTGTTCATTCCCATAATACTATCACCGCTGATTCATCTTCTTTTTTAGATTTATCTGACTTTGATTCTTTTGACACTCAAAGCAATCATATGACAATATCAAAGTCCGATCTTGAGAGGTACTTAGAGGAGCCTTTAGTTGCTAGAACTCCAGACTTCGATATTTTGAATTGGTGGAAGATAAATAAATGAAAATATCCTATTTTGGCTGAGATAGCTAAAGATATATTAGTCATTCCTTTTACGACTGTGGCATCAAAGTCTGCTTTTAGTACCGGGGGGAGACATTTGAGTCCACATCGTGTCAAATTACATCCTGACACATTGGAAGCAATAATGTGCACTCAAAATTGGTTATGGGCTTCTGAGCGAGGTATAAGACTATAAGGATGATTTCTTAATTAATTATTTTCTTTGATTTACATGTTTTAACACTTTTTCTCATTAGATCTTATTCCTGAACAACTTATATTTTCTGGAGAGGAACTGATGGGTGAAGTGGAAGAAGACTTTGAGCCAAAAGAGTTGTTAGTTTGATGCATTAGTTTGATGCATTAGTTTGTGGCATTTGGATAATTGGATTGTTAGTTTATGGATGAAACATTGAAATTTTTAATGTATTTGTTTGTGGTATTTGGATTATTAGTTTATAGATGAAACATTGAAACTTTTAATGTATTTGTTTGTGGTATTTGAATTTTTAGTTTATGGATGAAACATTGAAACATTTGATGTATTTATTTGTGATTTTGAATTGTTTTGTAATTTTTGCATTTAGTGTGAATGTATGATGTATTTATATAATATAAATTGTATTTGTTTTGTTTTTTTTGGAAAAAATCGGGCCGGATTTGGCTCGATCCCGACCTGAGTCGGGCCGGGCCGACAGACATTTGGGCTGGGGCCAAATTTTTTTGGTGGGACTAGGGCCGGGCTTTTCAAAGCCTAGACCCGACCCGTTGCCACCCTTAAAGTATAATTTAGGGTAAAATGAAGTTTGGAATCGTTAATAGAACATATTAATAAAAAACTAAATTAAAATAAATCGTGCCCTTGATTACAATTTTCCAAGAGTGATGGACATAAATGTCATTACACAAAACCACAAAATATCTTACCGTCACTTCAACTTTCCTTTTCCTCCCTTCAAAGGTTATGGATAAAACACAGAGAGAGCAAAAATAAAAGGAAAAAAAAAAAAAAGAAAAGAGGAAGAGAGAGAAGAAACAAAACAATCAGTACAGTGTTATAGAGATAGAAACTTGGAACATTTCAGTTTCGTAATCACGAGCCTCTCTCTTCATTTTAACAATCCCCACAAAAATTTTTTATTTTTTTAATCTTTCTTTTTTTTTTTTTGCGTAAACCCATTTGGACAGGTGAACTTATCACGGGCAAAATCCCATCATCAGTCTCTTTTCTCAACCCACCAAAATCCAACGGCCTTGATCGCGATCGTATGATAATGTGACTGTTCTGTATTTCAAGTTCCCTTTTTTTTAGCTTGTTTTGATAAATATATATATAGAGGGAGTGATAGAGTTAGTGAAATGAATCGATCAGCGATGACGGTGGGTCCCGGCATGGACATGCCGATCATGCACGATAGCGATCGGTATGAGCTCGTTCGCGATATTGGGTCGGGCAATTTTGGGGTGGCCAGGCTGATGAGAGATAAACAAACTGAGGAACTCGTTGCTGTTAAGTATATTGAGCGAGGTGATAAGGTTAGGGTTTAAATTTTGTATTCTTTTTCTAGTTTTTATCGGTTTTTGGTTTTTGGTTATTGGGTTTTTGAGGTTTTTAGTGGGTAATTAATTTGGTATTTGTTGGTGTGTGTATGAGTTTACTTTAGAGGTTTTGGACTAATTTGCTTGGTTTTGATTGTTTAGTTAGTGCTGATTTGAGGACCATTGTGATTTGATTTGGTCTTTGTTGCTGTTTTTGCATGTTTGAATGTTTTACATTCAGCTCAGTTCTGAATTTCAGTATTATTTATTTGTTGAGTTTTCGCTATTGGATTAAGAAGCTAATTGAAGCTTAGGACATGCGCGCTGATGAATCCAAATCTTTAATAATGACTTGCTGACATGGCATGTAACTCGCTCCTTTGTCCATTATACTAATTTGATACGCTATACTGGTGGTGAATGAATATTTAGTTCATTGAACCTGTGAGGCTTTCTTTATTTCTACAATTGATGTGGTTATTCATCTGATGTTTGATTTATGTGACAGATTGATGCAAATGTACAAAGAGAAATTATCAACCACAGGTCGTTAAGGCATCCCAACATAGTCAGATTCAAGGAGGTCATCTTAACTCCAACCCATCTGGCTATTGTAATGGAATATGCATCTGGAGGAGAGCTCTTTGAGCGTATTTGCAATGCAGGGCGGTTCAGTGAGGATGAGGTTCGTATCTAAATTAATGTTCTTTTTGGCAGCACCCCTTTCTATTTACTCTTGTCCACGCTGCAGGCACGCTTTTTCTTCCAACAACTTATATCTGGAGTCAGCTACTGCCATTCAATGGTATTCAATTTTCCTCATGTTCAACCCTCTTTACACGATTACTTAGATGAGATAACTAGGTGACTTAGTTTAAATGTTTTTCTTGTATTATTTCATGCAGCAAGTATGCCACCGCGATTTGAAATTGGAGAATACATTACTAGATGGAAGTCCAGCTCCTCGTCTGAAGATTGTGATTTTGGATACTCCAAGGTACAAAGCTCCTGTTTGATTTTGCTGCCATTATTGTGTGGTTCTGTTCATTATGTACGACACTATTTCAAACTTTTAGAATTAACACTGGAGTGGTTTGATAATCATTTTATAGGGTTCCTTTTTTCTTATGCTGCTTCAACGCAGGATTTTTAATTATTGGATCTTTTTATTTGGTGATATTGGTTTGTGTAGAGCTATTTCTTCGTTGTTCTCTTATCCTATTTATGGTTTGGTTGATGATTCATATCTTTATTTATTTAACTTTTTTTCCTTTTTGCAGTCTTCAGTCCTACATTCGCAACCAAAATCAACTGTTGGTACTCCTGCATACATAGCCCCTGAAGTGTTACTTAAGAAAGAATATGATGGCAAGGTAATGTATTTGTTATTTGACTGTACAAAGACTATTTATCATTTCAGTTGATGGTCTTTTTCAAAGTGTTTTTTTCCTCATGTTTTAACTCTGGCTCAGATCAGCTTCTTTCATGCCGCTTGGCCCCCTAAAAAGATAAGGCACAGTTGTGAAACGTCTTTAAACATCTTAGTTAGTCAAGATGGAATAGATCATTGGTTGAAATCATCCAAAACTATGAAAATAAATAACTAAAATAAAAGTGCAAGTTTGAATAATATTGACGAGGAAAACATAATAGAAGTGCTTGTTGAGAACTTGATTTTTGACTGTCATCAAACCCATCATTCATTGGAATATGAAATATATGTACGCAAGCAGTGCCTCGAGAAGTCGAAATGTTCTTACAACCAGTATATTATTGCTGTACAGCTGAAGCAAGGTTCTTACTTCTTACAACATGCACACATGCATTTATGTATCGATTTGATAGTTATTCTGATGTTTGTGCTATGAAATGTATAT
This sequence comes from Zanthoxylum bungeanum, assembly GCA_019454045.1. Lineage (NCBI taxonomy): Eukaryota > Viridiplantae > Streptophyta > Magnoliopsida > Sapindales > Rutaceae > Zanthoxylum > Zanthoxylum bungeanum. The sequence continues at coordinate 55,053 of SKCR01052658.1, forward strand.
GCAGATTGCAGATGTGTGGTCTTGTGGGGTAACTTTATATGTTATGTTGGTGGGAGCATACCCTTTTGAGGATCCTGAAGAGCCAAAGAACTTCCGCAAGACAATTCAAGTAAGTCATACATTTTCATTATTGAATGGTGGACATATTAAGATACTTGTGTAACATAAGTGGTTGTTTCTTGCAGCGAATTCTAAATGTTCAGTACTCAATCCCAGATTATGTTCATATATCTCCCGAGTGCCGCCATCTGATCTCAAGGATCTTTGTAGCTGACCCTGCAAAGGTTAGTATGATCTTTTTTGGAACCTGAGTTTATATGGCCATCTATTTGGAAATATTAGTTGCTTTTATATCCACACAGAGACCATCCATCTTCTATTGGTTTTTTCTCTATTTACCCATCTTCCTCCTCTAGCACCCCTCTCATAGTTCTATTGGATGACTGAGTGGTGACAGGGTCTTTGTGTATGTTTAACTACATAACAGTTAATTTTGTCTTTATACTTGTTTCCTATATATTTCCATCTCAAATCTGATATCCTCATAAGATTGAGCTTCATATTAATTGAGCAGAGGATAACCATGCCCGAGATCAGAAACCACGAGTGGTTTCTAAGGAATCTTCCTGCAGATCTCATGGTTGATAACACAACGAACAATCAGTTTGAAGAACCTGACCAGCCTATGCAAAGCATCGACGAAATCATGCAGATAATTGCAGAAGCCACTATACCAGCTGCTGGTACCCCCTGTCTCAACCAATATTTGACAGGCAGTCTTGACATTGATGACGAAATGGATGAGGACCTAGAAACTGATCCCGATCTTGACATTGACAGCAGCGGGGAAATTGTATACGCTATGTGATAACGGTTGGAATTCGATGGTCTATATGTTTATGGGATTTGGCTATGTGTGAAGAATTTAGAAACTTTACAGGTTTCTACATTTCAGTTTGGAATCCTGTTTCCTGTATTCTACTATTTCGTGGTATATATACATATATATACTGTGTAGTATTGATGTAATAAAACTTGTTAGCGTTGTTATGTGTTTGATCCTTTTATGCGATTATTCTGTTAGATTAGATGGCTTTTATTGCTAAAAGTTTGTTTAAATTTTGTTCTTAAGAGCTAAGCTGTCTAGGTTCTTGTCTGCTTGCTTCTAAGCTTTCATTTGGTTTTGCTTCATGAGGAATATTAAAATGTCGCCCTTAAGAACAAAATTTAAATTGGGACGAAATTTCCACTTGACGGGATGAATTTTTTTTTTTTTTTTAAAATAGAATGAGATCGAAATGTAATTTTATTCCATTTTATATGACCAAAAAAGGATGAGATTTGTCAAATTTCGTCCCGTTCGAACTCTACACTACTGGAACCCGGGCTCAGACAAAAACATTTTAAAATCAAAAATTGAAAATGCAAAAAATTAAACATAAATCAAGCAAAAGTGGGGATTGAACCCGACGTGAATCGAACACGCAACCTTCTAATCTGGAGTCAGACGCGCTACCATTGCGCCACGGATCCACTTAATGATGGGGCAAGACTAAACTAATTTATATATAGATCTTCATTAATTATTTTCTTGATGTCTATCATGAACATGATTTAATCTTATCTTTTCATTAAGTCTTAAACAACACTTAAACACATTTTTAAATATCTCAAGTCTCCCGAAAAAAAAAAAAAACGTGATTGCATATGATACCAATCTTGATTTCCCTTTTCGTTTTCTTCCTTGATGTTACTGCAAATGAATGTCAATCCATACTGCAGCAGCGTCAGAATTTTCCCAGTAAGCATTTTGTTTTTGTTCATGGAAAGAGAATACAAATTTAAATAGGAGGGACATTGAAGGGTGTGGGCAGACTCGGCAACGGTTTCGGTTCGGAACCGAAACTGAACCGGTAGGAATCGGCCGATTCCGGAACTAAAACCAGATTTCTTCGGTTTGGTTACGGTTCTACACTAGCCAAACCGAAAGGTTACGGTTCCATCTGGTTCAAGTTTCAAAATCGGAACCGAATCTATTTCGGTTCGGTTATAGTTCAACATAATTTGGAACCGTTATCTTAAGGTTCGGTTTGGTTCCGATTCAATGCTAAATCGGAACCCAAACCACCTTTTTTATTTTTTCCCCCAAAAAATAAAGGATCGATTCATTTCAAGTTTGATCCGGTTATACAGTTCCAAAAAGCTGGAACCGTAATTGAACCGGTTCGGTTACAGTTCCAATTTCCTAGAACGGTAGAACCAGACGGTTGCGTTCGGTTCTAGAGCTGAACTGAATCGTGGCCAAGTCTAGGTTTAGGATTCCTGGGAAGTGTCGTGTATTCCAACCTTATTAAGGAAAAAGTAGTAGAGTATGAACTGAATTAGGAGTGCCTGGATATCCGAGATTAGGTGTAATCTCTATTGTACTTGGATTATATCACCATGTTTGTAGGTGATCGGTCTTGATCTAAATACTTAATTTCCTTATTAAGAATGAATTAGTCGTGTGTAGACTGTCGGTTAATTTCTAATGGGACATTGCTCAAGTAGTGTGGGCTGAGACATCATGCAACATCCTCTAGGGTCTTTAGTCGATTGGGTGAGATGAAGGTCCAATATAATCTTCAGTCGTCTGGACCAGATGAAGGTCCAGAAGATAAGTCATCAGTCGACTGGACCAGATGAAGGTCCAGAAGATAATCAATCTGACCTGACAAAGGTCATGAGGAACCGTCGACTGGACTGGGTGAAGGTTTAGGATAATCTTCAGTCGACTACACCTGATGATAGTCTATATGAGTCTGTTATGTAGTCTTGACCATATGAAGGTCCATGAATTCAATGTCGTTTGGACCAGATGAAGGTTCACCTTCAATTTACCATATAATTGATATCTAATGGACTCTTGGTGCTATATTAATATAGGGGCTATGCTGGTCGAGTCTACTCCATTGACTGTATTGATTGTGTCAATTGGGATCGCCGCAGTTCAGAGTTTCTTCTTTATTATAGCCACAAACTAAGTCATTTATATATATAAAAAAAAATAACACTTTAACCTTTCGACTGGAGACTGTGTCAGTTGAGCCAGAGTGTAGTCCTTAGATGTCTGTTAAAACAAGGGCCCTACCATATTGTTTGGATCAGATAGACATATCTCCATGCGGCTTGGACCAGATGAAGGCCCAACGATGTCGTCTGGACCAGATGAAGCTCCAATGATATCGTTTGGCGAACATGGATGCCATGTCATGTCGAAAGTAGATATATTGTTATGTTGTCTGGGAATGCGGTAATCATTTCATGTTTTTATGTCGACTGGGGGAGACGCATAGCTTTCTTTGTTATTTGAACTAACACATAGCTTTCTCTATTATTTGAACTAACAAAGTATGCATCCCTATCGTTTGGAGGGAATGAGTGTCTCTGACCTTGGTTCTCGATATAATAGGTCAATTTTATTATGCGACTGGTTGCATTTTCCAAGGACTGGATATCCCCAGGCGAGGTTGAGGTCCGCCATCAATTCTTTCTTTTGTTGAGCCCAACCGGGCTCTATGAGATGGTCTTAGAAATGGGGCTTTAGGGAGATGAGACTGGTATATAAGTTTCCTCGGTCGATTGGGGTGAGGTTGGCCAGTTCTTTAGAGATGATTGATTATAAGATCCCAGGGTGGATTGGCTTCTACGAGAGGCCATTTGAAGATGGGGCTGAGATGCCCAGTGCCAAGGCTAGCCTGGGAGGTGTTGAACCATTATGAGTTGGCTCCCTTGTAGATGATACCCAACACTTAGAGATTATTGATGGCGGTTGTGTGTATGGCGTGCGAATTGGGGATCAAATTTGAAGTCAGAGACCTGCTTTATACTTATTATCTGAGGAGCATCTGAATAAAAAAGGGAGATACCACATGTATCTTCGATAAAATAGAGGGCACTTAGTGCCGGGACTCACCATCAACGACTGAGGTGATTGGCAGAAGTACTACTTCTTCATGAAGGGGGATATGGTTTTGGGTCGGTTGGAGCTACCCGAATCCCTGAGTTTTGGAACTCGTCAAGTAAGGGTTAGTTTTTCATAACTTGTTTCTATCTCTTTTGTGTGACTATGGCTTATTTTCTTCATTCGAACACTGACAACATCGTCTCAAATACCAAGGCCATCTTAAGTTTGTCTGCCCCAAGAAGAAATTGGAGGTTTGTGTTGGAAGAGCGTCGATTGAAACTCACGCTTCTCTGGAAAGAAGTATTTGATACTGAAGGTATTCCCTTGGCCCTTCATAAGCTTATTTTGTCCATTATAGTGGGCACTTGGTCGTGTTGAGTCATATTTGGATGACTCATATTTTTAAAGCCCCAAACACCAAAAAAGCTTTTATGCGCAACCGAGACAATATCTGGTTGGTTCAACCTCCCAACGATCGAAGAGATGATGGCTAAGAGAATAAGCAAAAAGGCTAAGGGAATAAATATTGAAATGGAGAAGGAATCGAAACCCCAAAAGTCGAAAATGGTGGCTTCGTTTGAAACTCTAGTCGAGATGACGAAGCTATCAATTGAGGTGGTCGTGCCCTCAAGAAAACGAAAGGCCGTGGCTGACCCAAAAGATGAGTTAGAGAACGTCATTATCAAGATTCCTTATAGGACGATGGCTATGTCAAATCCATCCAGCATCTATAAGTTTGTAAAAGGGTTGCTGCTTGAACAAGATAAGGGTCGGCTTACTTATTTTGGTCATTTGGAGGCAGTCAAGAGGTCTGTGGCCCTTACGTATCAAGTAAATGCTTCTCACGTCTTTCTTTTCTTTTAGTTTGTCGACTGAAACTTAGCTCAAATAATTTAGGCCTTGGAGTGCAATCTCTTTCAGTATGACTATATCAAGGTGATTCAAAGGCAAATGAGGAACTTGGAGAAGTCCAAAACAGTTATACGAGAAGATAATGTCGAGATAAAGGCGGCGCTTGAGTCATTGGAGAAGAGAGCAAGAAAGGCCGAGGAGGAAGTCAAGGCTTCTCAAGCGACCCTGAACATAGAGAGGGAGACGTTGAAGGCTGAGATTGAGTCGTATAAAGAGAGTCTCAAACATCTAAGGGGAGAGAAATCTAATCTGGTCGACCAACTAGAAGGGGTCGCCTATAAGGCAATGAAGGAGAAAATCAGCCTCATTAGAGTGTATCTAGCTGTGGATCTGATCGGTGTATAAACACACACGTAACACAAGTGCACGTATCTCTCAAGTAGTATAAAATGTATTGATCCCACGATGACTTAATACCTAAGCTATCAATTTATGAAGTTAATATCTACGAGTATCTAATTGATTGATTGTTAGTTAGATGATGATTTTTATCTGAAATAAGTAAATAAAACAGTGCGAAAGTAAATAAAAGGAAAAATCAATATTATAAAGCTATCTAGGGTTGTAAATCCTTCCAATATCTTTTAAAGATGAAATGATTATCTCATGTTTGTGTAATATATCGGTTTATTAACCTGTAACACGAAGTTATGCAAAAGCCTATTCCGATGGTCATATGCAAACACCAAAAATAAGCCAATTAACTATATTTATATGTTAACCAAGTTACCTGAATTCATTAAGATTAAGTTCCAATTATGGCTACCCCCCCCCAACATGTATATTCTTATCCTGTAAGGAAATCTACCTAAGAGACATTTACTCCAAGGTGAGATCGTGAGCTATTGAGTCTAAGGCTAAACCTAAAATATCTTTTCCAAGTTCATTTTAAGTTTACCAAATCAAGCTTATTAATGGCCAGTTAACAAGAAGCATTAAGACTAAGGCTCAATAAATAAACCAATATATTACCCAAGACACAAAATAACCACTTATAAAATGGTGATATTGGAATTCATCACAACCATAGATAAGAGGTTTAGTTACCACACATATATAGAATTATTAAAGACATAAATAAAGAAAATGACATAAAATAAAGCTTAAATATTAAAAGATAAAATTAACAATAAAATACAATGCTGGGGTTAGAGGATCCACTTTTATTACTTCTAATTTAGATATCTCCCTTATTATAATATATAAATTACACGACATTACCAACCGACCATATAGGCGGTATCTTGATTAAGTCAGATTTTTGATTAATTCCAACCGACCATAAAGGCGATATCCAATTAAGTCAGGTTAAAATCAATTTAATTAAGTCCAACCGACCATAAAGGCGGTATCCCATTAAGTCAGGTTTTAATTATATATTAAAACTAAGGGAGATTAGTCTAAATTATAATAAAAAAGCTTTACCTTTTACCCCAGCAGAGGGGAGTTACCTTCTCATACTTTAAAGTAAAATAAAGAAAGATCTATTGCTTAAAATAAAAATTAAATACAAGAAAACTGTAAATAAACAAACAAGATACAATCTTCTTAGTATTCTTAAGGAAATCCCCAGAAGAAGGCATGAAAATTTCAAATGAATTCGGCCTCAATTTATAGGCAAAATTTGGTCTGCACGTCGCGACGCGCCATTGATGCTTGAAACGTGTACGCGGCTTCGACGAGATGATGACACGTGGCTGTCGACAAAATTATTGGCTCGGCATCACGACGTGTGAAGGCTTTCACGTCGTGACACTGATGTCATGCTGACGTGAGCAATAACGCATGTCGGCATAATGAATTCTTGTGCTGACATCATGATGACATGTTGATGACGCAAATGCTGACGCATGTGATGACATCATGACGCGTGTTGGCAGACTCATTAAGTCAGCGCGTCGCGACGCGAAATTCCAATTTTGGCATTTTTGTCCGTTTTTCATTATTTTGGCCCTGATTTGATTCCAGTGAGTCCTGAAACCTTATTTATCTACAAAATACACAAAACACATCAAAATATTCACAAAACTTAAGAAAGTATACAAAATATTAAATAAAATGGACGGTAAATATTGATATATTTTCCGCTTATCAGGAGCATATCACTTGAACTCCGATGAATTGGATCAAGATACAGGAAAAGATAAAGCTTTTTTTTGTTCGTCGACCGAAGGGGAGGATGAAGAGGGAGAGGCTCCTAAGAGGCATAAGATAGCCATAGTTGAGATTAGCGAGGTTTTCAAACTGAAGTCGGCGTGGCTGAGGTTGAGTTTGTTGAGACTATGGAATGATCAGGCAAAATGGAGGAGGAAGTTCCTTCCTTAGGTGAAGATGGCGCTAAGGGTGTTCTAGATGCCGGCACTTAGCCACTAACGTCCAAGAATCTCATTCTGGTGGCGCCTCTGAAGTTTATGATATGGAATACTGACTTTCCTTCTTTTGTGTTTAGCTTTATATGTACTTAGACTATTTTTTCCATAACTTGGATGGTTTATAAATGAACTTTGGATGAATGAAAGAAGCCTTTTCTTGTTCGTCTATTTCATATTGTAAAATTTTCCTTTACAATTCATAAGTTTATATGGTCTAATGATGTTTGATCATCGTTGTTTGGACTTGATGTTGACTCAGAACACCAACTTTGTCTATGTCGCGTCAACTTCTTACTTACTAGAGGCTTAGGCTCTTGTAAGAGCCAGACTTCAGTCGTCTGGACATAATGTCAACTCGGGACTTAGGGTTAGATGAAGGCCAAGTCCCGGTCATCTGGGATCGATGTCGACTTCAAGACTTAGGCTCAGATAAAGGCCAAATCCCGATCATCTTGGAACAATGTCGACTCAAGACTTAGGCTCAAAGGAAGGCTATGTCTCAGTTGATTGAGCTAGTCGACTAAACATTTAGGCATAGATGAAGGCCAACTCTTGGTTGCTTGAACTAAATATTGTAAGAGACTTATGTAATTGAGTCTGAGATATTAAAAACTTCAAATCAATAAGTTCTAAGTAAAAATCTACATATAATTATCTCTATGTCCCGTAGTCGGAGAGTAGTCACTTGTCGAGTGGCTAGTCTGTGACTCGTGGTCCGTTGGGCTACCTGTATTATCACTTGAGGTGCATCGCGTTCGAGTTGGTATGAATTGGATTCCCAAACTCTGTCTTCAATTTGCATGCGCTTTGTCCAATGACCTTTGTAATGATACATGGGTCTTCTCACGTGGGCCCAAGCTTTCCATCTCCAACATCCTTAGTATTCTGGAAGACCTTGCGTAGAACCCGATCTCTTTCTTTGAAGATTCGACACTGACACTCTTTTTGAAGTGCTTGGCCATCATTTATTGGTGGGCAGCAAGTCGTAACATGGCATGTTCCTTTAACTCGTCAATGGTGTTGAGGTTGTGATTCATTAGTTGCCTGTTGGAATCCCCTTTGAGCCACTAGTAGTATGATGATGAGACACTTCCATTGGTAGCTATGACTGCCTCGGTTCCAAAGGCCAATGAGAATAAGGTCTTTCCAATTGAGGAGCGGACAATTATTCGATAAGACCAGAGTACTCCTGGAAGCCCATCTACCCATACTCCATTGGCTTTCTCCAATATCTTCTTCAAAGTATTGATGATAAGCTTATTGGAAGACTCGACTTGTCCATTAACTTAGGGAAAATGTGGAGTTGAGAAGTTAAGCTTAATTCCCCAATTTCTCTAGAAGTATTGGAAGCAATGACTGGTGAACTGGGAGTCGTCATTGGTGACTATCTCCCATGGCATCGATAAGCGAAATCCATTGAGTCACCTCGCATGGTAGGCCAGTAATATCTTGCTATGTGGGCTCGACACGCCAAAGTTTTTCTTCCCGAATGGTTTCCTCATTCTCCTTCGTGAAATTCGGCTAGCATATATTGGACTTCCTCAAGGGTAAGACATTTGAGTTTGGTATAAAAGGTAAACCTTGCAGCCTAGCGCTGGATCTTTTGAACCTTGGCTTTGTCGTGTGGGAGGGCACCATCTTCGATCAGTGGGGTCATCTGAGAATTGGTTGAGTTGATCGAGGTGACATCCTTAGATTCATCTTTCAATATGGCTGGCCATTACAAATAAACCATATGGATAAACTGGGGTTTGTCTCATTGCATAGTATATCTGAGGGTGGCTACGGCATCCGCCTAGGAGTTCCCGACTTTTGGATCTTATGAGATTGTGAACTCCTCAAATGTCGTCTAGATCTCCTTCACTTTCTGTAAGTATGAGGCCATCTATGATTCTTTTGTTTGATACGACCCTTGGAGTTGGTTGACAATGAGTTTGAGTCTGAACGAACCTCGATTCATTTTACCCCAAGGTCATTGGTTGAGACTAGACTAAAATCAACACTTCATACTCGGTTTCATTGTTGGTGATTTTGAAGCCATACTTAACTGTTTGTTGCAACATGTCTCCTTCAGGTGTAATGAGTAAGAGTTATAATCCGCATCATCGCTGGTTGCTTAAACCATCCACTGTGAGTTTTTATATTACTGTTGGCTGGACACCCTAGATCTCCATATCAACTTGAGCTTATAGGCTGAGGGAGAAGTCAGCCACAAAGTCTGCTAGTGCTTGAGATTTGATCGCTGTTCGAAACTGGTAAGTTATATCATGCTCCCCCAGCTAAACTGCCCATTTGACCAGCCTCTCGAAGAGATCGGGTTTGCGGAGGATGTTTCTTATGGGTAGGTGGTGTAGACTATGATCAGATGTCCTTGAAATTAAAGCTATAGCTTCTGAGCCGCTATTATCAGGGCTAAAACATATTTCTCCATCAGAGTGTAGCATGTCTCGGCGTCGAGTAAGGCTTTGCTCATTTAGTAGACTATGAGTTGCGTCATATTTTCTTCTTGCACCAATATCGCGCTCACCGCATGCTCAGACATCCCTAAGTAAATGTAGAGGCATTCACCATTGATTGGCTTGGATAGGAGCGGTGGAGTGGTTAAGTACTTCTTGAGTTACTCTAAAGCTTCCCCACAGGCGGGAGTCCATTCAAAGTCCCTGTCTTTTCACAAATCTGAGAAAAACATAAAGCACTTGTCAGTAGACTTTGAAATGAACCTATTTAGAGCAGCCACTCTACCAGTCAATCACATGATATCCTTTGGGCACTTAGGAGATGGAATGTTGAGGATAGATTTTATCTAGTCCGAGTTGGCTTCTATCCCTCGTTGAGTGACCATGTAGCCTAGGAATTTCCCAGACGATATGCCAAAAGCACACTTGGTGGGATTTAGCTTCATGTTATACTTCTTCAATATGTCGAATACCTGACCTAAGTGCTCTAAGTAATTCTCGGCCCTTAACGATTTCAACAACATGGTCACTCAACGAAGGATTTAGTAATTCTGGTCCGAGTTGGCTTCTATCCCTCGTTGAGTGACCATGTAGCCTAGGAATTTCCCAGACGATATGCCAAAAGCACACTTGGTGAGATTTAGCTTCATGTTATACTTCTTCAATATGTCGAATACCTGACCTAAGTGCTCTAAGTAATTCTCGGCCCTTAACGATTTCAACAACATGGTCACTCAACGAGGGATTTAGTAATTCTGGTCCGAGTTGGCTTTTATCCCTCGTTGAGTGACCATGTAGCCTGGGAATTTCCCAGATGATATGCCAAAAGCACACTTGGTGGGATTTAGCTTCATGTTATACTTCTTCAATATGTCGAATACCTGACCTAAGTGCTCTAAGTAATTCTCAGCCCTTAACGATTTCAACAACATATCCTCAATACACACCTCGATTTTCTTCCCTATCTACTGCAAAAACATCTTCTTGACAAGGTGTTGGTATGTGACTCCCGCATTCTTGAGTCCGAATGGCATTACTTTGTAGCAATAGATTCCTCTGTTGGTGATAAAGGCTGTTTTCTTCTGGTCGTTTGGGTGCATAAGGATCTGATTGTAACCTGAGTAAGCATCTATGAAACTCAGCAATTCATGTTCCGCCGTCACGTCAACCATTGTATCAATAGGGGCAGAGGGAATGAATCTTTTTGGGCATGCCTTGTTCAGGAACGTCAAGTTGATCAAGGCGCACTACTAGCCATTATTCTTCCTAACTACCATAACATTGGCGAGCCACTCTGGATATTGGACTTCTCGGACCGCGTCATTCTCTAAAAGCTTTTAGATCTCCTCATCGATGACTCAGTTCTTTTCTAAAGAAAAATTTCTTCTCTTCTATTTCACTAGAGGGTAGTTTGGGTCTACATGGAGCTTGTGGGTTATCATCTCAGAGTCGATCCCGATCATGTCTTCGTGCGACCATGCAAAATAGTCGTGCCATTCCTTGAGGAAGCTAATCAACTCTGACCGCAGTTAGGATCAAAATAGACTACAATCTAGACTTTATGGTCTGCCAGTTGAGGGTGGATCTGGAACCCGTTGAGTTATTCAATGTTGGGCGGATCCAGCTCGACCCAACGAGGCCCGTTCTGTATATGCTATGCTGAGGCTGGTTTGGACTTCAAGGTCATCTGGTAGCAATTCCTTGAGGACTGCTGATCTTCTTTTATCTCTTGTATTCCCCATTCGGTGGGGAATTCAGCACTTGATGGAAATTTGATGAAATTGCTCTCATATCATGGATCCATGGGCGGCCCACAATCATGTTGTAGGCTGAAGAGCAGTCCAGAACTAGGAACGTTTTCATATTGTTAACCCATTGTGCCTATACTGGGAGCAATATTTCTCTCAAAATAAACTTATGATCTCTATTAAAACTGATGAACATAGTTGACTTTCAGATTATTTTACTCCACTCTACGCCCATGTCCGCTAGAGTTGTGGTGAAGATGATGTTGGCTGAAGAGCCGGTGTCAACCAACACTCACCTAATAATGAAGTTAGCCACTTGTATAAATATCACCAAAGCATCATGATGAGGCTTCACTAAGGCTACGCCTTTGTCATATGTGAACTCAATGGTGAGGTAAATGAATGACTCTTAATAGGCATGATTGACTGGGATGCCCTCGTTGATGCTTCTCTTATATATTGTTTGGCAGTTGATTACGAAACACCATTGATTTCTGATCCTCCAGTGATGTGGTTGATCGTATTATCAATTGGAGGTTGTGGATAGGGTTCATATTCTCTCTCACCCTTTCAACTCTTCAGGCCAATGTGCCATTGCCTTTGTCTGTGAGCAAGTCTCTAAGGTAGCATTTGTTCACCAACTCTAGCACTTCCAGTCTCAAGGCTACGTAATCAACAGTTAAGTGCTTTAGTCTCAGTGGAACTCCAATTTTTCGTATCATTTTTGGATGATCCATCATTGGGGCACTCTGGCCATCTTACTGCGTCTCTTATCTCTTTAAAACTGAGACCAAGTCCCTATGTGACAAATGAAGTTATAGTTTGGGAGCCTCATTTGGTTTGTTGAGGGATGACGTTGAACCGTATAGGATGAAGGCCTATGCTCGTAGTCCTTGTTAAGTGCACGATGCTCCTTGGCCTGTGGGATTTTCTTATCTATTGATCGGCGGGCTCTCTCATCAAAGTCTCTAGGCCATTTGGGGGGATTCAAGGCTCTCTCCTCATGGTGGCTGCTGGAGTCGTCACGCTTCTTATTCCTCTTGTCTATTTCCCATCAAATCTCAATCTGAACTCGAGCCATCGCTCGATCCATGGTATAGCACCTGAACTTGGCCAGCTTCTTGTATAGCCTACAGTCAACGAGTAGACCATTGTGGAAGGCCTTAACAGCTTTCGACTGGTGGAGGTCGGGGATGAAGATTCTCTCATTATTGAAGCGAGCTAAATAAATTCATAAAGACTCTCCCATTCGTTCCTGAATGGAGTTAATATCATTTTAGGGTTGGTGCTCGGAGCACCAATCCAGATCGTATTTATGTCTGGTTCATGAATATGAACAATTCATTTTTCCATAATATTACGTATTTATGGTAGCACCTCTTGTCTTTTATATATATATATATATATTTGTTCTAATTTGATTAGATTGAAACTAAATATGGTTTAGTGATATGTATATATTAGACAAAGACCCGATGATATACAACGTAGTGCACAATTACAACGCAATTTGTAATTGACATTGGAAGTATCATTATAAGTTGTATATTGTCAAATAAAGTTCATAGTCCAGATTACTGGCACATGTAGGTTGGTAAAATCCGTTAAGACAAATACTTGTCGTATATCGAGACTTGGTTCGATAGTCTATCACAGAAGACCGCGAGTATTCGGAGACTCATATAGACATGTAGGTGTTTATTCGATATACATTGAACGACTCACAAATGATTTCCTAATAGATGGTACACCAACATCAATAGGATCATTCTTGAGTCGAGTAGTATAGTAGTCCTAAGACTTGAGATGTTATAGTAGATATATGAGTTATCCTCTACATTTTAATAGTAGTCACGTCACCGACCTATTTAGGTCAAACCTCAACTTGTTCGTTGGGTGTGGACTGATGTTCATGATATCTGATGTGTATCAAATAGGATCCGTTAGTTCTGTGTACATGACATAGATATCATGCACGTGTTTTCGAATCATTTAATCAGTAAACTAAAATAGTACTGATTAATATTACTGTTATTTGTGAATCGTTTAGTCGTTGAGAACTTGACAACGTATTATGAATAATACTGATTAATCATAATATTTTATCGAATTAAATCTGTTAAATCGAATTGTTTAATCAGTAATGAAAATACACATACAAATGGTATTTTAGTCATTTTATATATTTGACGAATATGATAAGTGTCCAAATAATTTATTTAGACATTATATTTGATATAATGTAATATAAATTATCCGGTGGACATTTGTTAATTAATTAATTTTATATATATATATATATATTGTATATATAACTAATACTTGTCATAATATTTAATATATTTAATTTGATTAAATTAATATTAAATTAAGGACAAGTGTCACAATATCATGACTTATGTAAATGTTATATTTCTTGGCAAATGATCATTTTATCCTTAAACTCATTTATTAAGTTTTGACTTTTGGACAATTAGATAAGCTTTACAAGTTAAACGTCTATTTTATCCTCCCCGGATTACTTGAACAGTTGGTTATTTTAGTCTTCTTTGGGTGAAGCTTATTTAATAAGATTAGCATTAAAAGTACGATTATATCCTTTGTTGTAGGCTACGTTTTTGGAAAATTGTTTCTTTTCTTCTTAGTGAAGAAGTTGCTGAATCCCTAACTTCCCAAAACTCTTCTAAAAACGCAAAGTGAAAGAGTGAGAAGAATCAAGTCCAAGAAAAAAAGCTTTGAAGAAATTTGCATATTAAAATATAATCTTCAATACTCTTTAACCTAGAAAATTTTTCTTTTGTTGTTTTTATGTGTCCAAAATATTGTAGAGATTCTCATTTGCTCTAAATTTTGGGTTTTTATTTTTGGTTGATGGATTGAGTGACTAGAAGGATGTGTAAACTTACTTTGAGCTAGATTAATGTAATTTGAGTTCAATTTATTGCTGGATAACTTAGTTTCCATTATAGAGTGTAATGACCACTATTTTTATACCTAAAATTGTTCTAGATTTCTTCATTAGTGTGACTTTGATTTGTTGTAAGATTAATTTGATTAGTCTTGTGAAAATTGAATTCAAAGTATGAAAAATGATAATTTCCCTCATTATTTTTAGACCTGGAAATTCTGGAATTTTTTTGATGAAAATATATAATTTGGATGTGTTGGATGTGTCTTTGGAGTTAGGATAATTTTCGAAAATTATTTTGGAGTGAAAATAAGCGAAAACAGAGAAAATAAGCTTTACCGGGTAACGGCTACCCAAAAAATGAATTACCCACTCTTCAGGCAATCCATGAACTTCCTAAATACTATTGGGGTTGACCTGGGCAGCCCCCGTCTCGATTGGTCGATTCGACTAAAGACGCATTTTTCTTGCTATTTTGGGGAAAATCATTTCCGTAGAAATTTTATAATATTTTCATTATCAATTTAGTCGTTATTTGATATCGAATAATATGTTTAGGTGAAATATGAATAAATTATAGATATAAGATATTGGATAATTTATTCAGAAAGTTTAAAAAATTTAAATTTATGATTTCGCCCGAACCGCGCTTCCAAAGCATATATCCCTAACACGTATATGGTCTTATCGAACTTGCAAGAGCTCACAAAGTATTTCACAAAGTTATATGCTAACTCACAAAATTATCTGCTAATTGTAGGTATGACCCAATAGATCGATATGAGAGGTTGATGAACCAAGTGAAGGCTAGGCCAGCCAGCGTTTCTCCGAACCCTCTACATATTTTGACCTCCCATTGATGTGGTTCCAAAGCTATAAATATTATCTTGTATTTGTAATACACAATGTGGCCATCAGGCTTGGTGGACCCATCATATAACCTCAAGTCTGGGGAGCTGAACTTTTGTGGGAGCTTGATAAGTGGTAAATATATCAATATTTACCGTCCATTTGACTTAATATTTTGTATAGTTTCTTGAATTTTGTGAATATTTTGATGTTTTTTGTGTATTTTGTAGATAAATATGGTTTCATGACTCACTAGAATCAAATTGGGGCCAAAACAGTGAAAACCGAACAAAAAGGAAAAATCGACATTTCTGCGTCGCGATGCGCGGTACCTCTGCGTCGTGACCGCTAAAATACGCCGGACACGTGTCAACCCTGCTATCACACGCACTTGTTAACATGCACATGCCATATGTCAACATCACACAATCTTACTAACGTGCGTTGGACACTTGTCATCATCACATGCTGCCGACACTCATCAGTGACACGCGTCATTGCTGACGTCAGAGTCGTGATGCGCAACACTTCACGTGTCGCAACACCGAGCCAATAATTCAAGCTGTCGATAGCCGCATGTCACGTGTCATCATCTCAGCAAAGCGCATGCCACATGTCACAGATCAACGACACGTCACAATACGCAACACTTCACGCATCGCGACGCGCAGACACAAAATTTCCCTATAAATTGAGGCCGAATTCATTCAGAATTTTCATTCCTTTCTGAAGTTCCTAATAGAGGATTAAGGATTGTTTCTTGTTTTTTTAGTTTTGGTTATTTAATTTATGTATTTCTATTTTTAGTAGTAGTAGTAGTACTTTCCTAAGATTCTGAATAAGGATCTAAGGATTTTATTTTTATTTATTTAATTTTTGTACTTTTAATTATGCATTTTTATTTCCAGTAATAGTAGTAATTTATTTACTTTATTTTTCTTTTATTTTTAGTAGTTAAATTTCCGCTGGGGGAAGGGTGAAACTTTTATTATTATAATTTAGATTAATCTCCCTTAAATTATAACATAAAAATTATCTTAAAACCTGACTTAATTGGATACCGCCTTTATGGTCGGTTGGACTTAATTAAATTGATTTTAACCTGACTAAATTGGATACCGCCTTTATGGTCGGTTGGAATTAATTCAAAATCTGACTTAATCAGGATACCGCCTATATGGTCGGTTGGTAATATCATGCTAAATTTATATATTATAATAAGAGAGATTTCTGAATTAGAAATAGTAAAGGTAGATTAATCTCACTTATATTATAATATGGAAATTGTAGTTTAATAATATGGATTAAAGTTGATACCGCCTTAATGACTGGTTTTATTTATGTAACATAATGTGACACCGCTTATATGGTCGGTCTTTAGGTGACAGATGATTACCGCATATATGGCTGGTTTATGGATAAATAATAACACCGCCTTTATGGCTAGTTCAACTTAATTGGGTAACACTAACAATTCTATATTATAATAAAGTGAGATTTCTAAAAGTGTATCCCCTAACCCCCATCATTTTATTTTTATTCAAGGGAAGTGATGAAGCACAATATTCACATGCTTAATAATTGATTTAATTATATCATGGGTAATAATTTAGTTTGTTTATTGAATCTTAAGCTTAATGCTTCTTGTTGCCTGATCACCAATAAGATTGATGTGGTAAACTTAAAATGAACTTGGAAAATGGATTTAGGTTTCAGCCTTAGATTTAATAGCTCACGATCTCCCTTAGGGATAGATAATCCTTAAAAGATTTCCTTACAGGATAGACATATACCTGTCAGCGGGGGTAGCCACAATTGGAACTTGAACTTATTGAATGCAGGTAACTTGGTTAACATAGACATATGATTAATTGAGTTTTTTGGGTATTTGCATCTGACCATCGACATAGGCTTTTTCATATCTTCGTGTTACAGGCTAACAAACTGATTTATTACACATATATAAAAGAATAAATTCATCATTAGATAATATTGTATGGACTCACAACCCTAGATATTTGTGTCTTTTGTTTATTTTCCTTAATATTTTCTTTTGTATTTTTATTTTTTTAGCAAAATCACATTCAACCAACCAATCAAGCAATCATTCTCTTCTCCCTTTAATTAGATACCTGTAAATATATAGTATCAACAATTAATAACAACAGTAGAAATTAAGTCCTCGTGAGATCAATATTTTTATACTACTTGAGCAATACGTGCACTTGCGTTATACACGTGTGATTACTCATCGGTCAAGTTTTTGGCGCCATTGCCGATGACTTATTTTTCTTGTGTTATTAATTTTGAAGCTATCTATTTTACTTGTATCTAATTTTCTTTATTTTTATCTATAATTTTTATTCTTTTAATTTCAGGTGGTTGAAATGGATCTTCATTGGGTGATAAAAGAATTACGAGTTTTACGAGGTGAAGATACACCCCAAATCAGGGAGCAACAGTCCGGTTTTCTAAGGCCTGTTGTCCAGCCCAACAATTATAATTGGATGTCAGAGTCATTCAACACAACATTTGCTCAACAGAACGCAATGGGGAGATGTGAGATATGTGATGATAACCACCCGAGCATATATCACTACTACAATTCAGGGTGGCAGAACTATTAAAATCCTTCATGGTATGATGAACCAATATATTTCACTGAACCTTATTCTCTATCTTATCCACCATCTACCTACGATCTTCATCAAGAACCAGAACCATCAGAGGCAGATCAAGTGATTAATATGCTAAAAGATTGGATCAAGAAACAAGATGAAAAGATGGATGCAATGCTTGAAATATTTCATAATCAATTAGAAAATCTTCAGAGTCAAACAACATCCATTCAATACGAGATAATTAATAGAAAACCATAGCTACATACCTCACGAAACATTTTCAGATGAAACTGACGAAGCCCTCGAGTACTAAAGATTTCACGATGACACCTTACCAGAGGAAGAGGCTGAGCAGAATCAAGAATCTGAGGTATTAGTCCACGAGCCCGAACCAGTAAAATCTCGATTTGATTTTTATTATTCATCAAACTTTGATGAGGATCAAGAAGCAGAGCTGTATGCACTAACTACATCTACAAGTGAGGATGAAACTTTGTATCCTCAAAATGAAGATCTTGGAGCATGCATTGCACTGATGTTTGAAGAAGAGCTACTTGAACCATTCATATCAAACACTGAGGATAAAGGCCTACAATCAGACATATCCTTACATCATTAGGTTGACACATATGGAGCATGCATTTCACAGATGACAGATGAAGAGCTGAACAAAGAAATCTAAAATGCATCTGTGAAAAAGAGGTGGAACAAGAAGCAGAACAATTGGAGGAGCAAATGTCTGACCATATTGAAGATCTTTTGCATTTAGGAGAAACATTACTGTATTGGGGAGTACAAATCAAGATATCGCCCAGAAGCTTGACAGAATGGAACTCCCATTCAAAGTCAAGCACCATACGAGACCTCCTGATTTCTTTCTTTTCTTTCAAGAACCACTGAAGCGACAAAGATTAAAAAGGTGGCACGAGCATTGAATAAGATAAAATTCTTTTTGCCACTTTACCGTTGGAAGAGACCCTTCAAAAGCAACGCTCTTAGGATTGTCCTCTAATCGGACATCCAAAACTACGCTGAAACCTCCTTGATGGATGGACTTCAGTTACGTCTTGCTAAAGATGAAAAATTTAGCGTTAGCAGGGAGGAAACCCATGCAAAAATTTTAATTTTATTTTCATTTAAATTTTTATTTTTTTATATTTTTGTATAAATGTTGTAGAATTTTTTTTAAAATTTTTGTGTTATTTTTAAAGGGCAAAACACAAACGGAGCATTTAAGGCAGAACAAGATATGAGGAATGGTGTTTGGCAATCACAAGGATGAGATTCAATTCATTAGTGATGGCTGAGTAAAAAATGGATTCTTAAGACGCATCCTAGTGGATTTATATACCAAACGAGTGGCGTATTACGTACACAATTCCGTTGCCTTAAATAATTGCTTTCATTTGCTTTTCGTTTGTGATTTTTTTAATTTTCGCCGATAGGATCCAGACTTTTTCACTTTCACACGATATATTTTACTGTTTAGCTAATAATTGTCATTTGGCAGGTACTAGTACTATTATTACTCACTCTTTTTAAGGTTCTATAAATTCAGCTCGTTATTGCACTCTTGAAGACATCCAGATTTAAGAAGTAAATACATAAAAAATGGAAGCAACTTCAAGAAGACGAGTTGTAAACATCTGTGTGTTTTGCGGTACTAGTGTTGGTTCTAAACCAGAATTCGTTACGGCAGCACAAAAATTGGGTAGAGTCATAGCTGAAAGAATATGCACTTAGTATATGGCGGTGACAATCTTGGACTAATGAGGTACGTTTCAAGGGCCGTACAGGAAGAAGGAAGTCAAGTTTTGGGAATCATCCCAAAACCTTTGGTAGAGACAAATCTTATAGGACCATCAAACGAAGATGAATGCATTGTGCCAGGTATGTCCGAACGACTTGTTGAAATGAATTAACCGTGTTGATGCTTTTATTGCTTTAACCAGGTGCTTGGGCATGATGGAGGAAATTTTACAGTGTTATCTTGGGCGAACTTGAACATACACCAGAAACCAATTGGATTGTATAATGCTGATGGATTTATGATTTTCTTTGTTTGTGTTTCTTGATGATGCCCGGAGAAATGGGTTCGTGTAAAAACCTGTAAAAGATATCATCTTCACTGCCAGAAATGCCCATGATTTAATTGAACAAATCTTAGCCTTTGAACCACAAATTGACCATATCCTCTCGAAGATAAACTGGTCTGATAATGATCGTGGTAAGAAGCGTTGGATAAATCTGGATCTTAACCTTTAATTTTCTTTTTAGATGTAGAATTCTAGCTAATCAGGTACTGTCTTCTAAACCCTTCTTCTACTTTTTAGACATTGGAGACAATGTCTCAATTAGGTTTGGGGGAGGGGAATAGTTGATTAGTATCTTATATTTATTTTCAGTATCTTATTTTTATTTTTTTCGTTGTGTTGTTTTGCTTGGTTTTTAGTTAAAATTTTTCAAAAATTCAAAATAAAATTTTTCAAAAATTCAAAATAAAATATTAAAAAAATATTTTGTTTTTGTGTTTTTAATTTGACTAATCAGGTGGAATGGTGTTTTTGAGATAACTGTGTAAGGAATTTCCACTCCTGAGACGTATCTCAATGATAAGTGCAGTTTATACCAACTTATTCCGGCATTTTTAGCTTATTATTTTGCTAAGTTTCGTATCATTTAATGTCATTTGTAGTTTTTTACGTGTTAATTGTAGGAAGCATTATAACATCAAAAATGGAGTAAATACGCGTGTTTCGGGACCGATCGGGAGCATCGGACTCAAGAACCGGTAAAAGAGCATCAGCTGCGCACTGAATTTAAAAAGGCTATAACTTTTGATCTAGAAAGAGTTACGAGACCCATAATATATCGATCTACATGTACTCGATGAGATCTAGTCAATTGTAGGCACTGGCTCCACGGAGACCTTAGAAAAACAAGTCCCATAAGGCGTAATGTGTTATTGATTGCTAGATTTTTATAGGGATATCGAAATCTGTAATTAATAATATTTTTACTGTTACTCGGGAGAGGAAGTGAATACTTTAGGACTCTGGACTTATAAACAAAGCAATTGAATAAGATTTGAATGACATAACAATTCCATAGGGGATAGTTA
>SKCR01052659.1:0-76070 GCA_019454045.1 Zanthoxylum bungeanum
GAAATGACTATTAGGTCTATTTGCATGTATTTTTCGTTTAACCTTTAAACGACTTATAAATAATCAGTATTATTCATAATAGTTGCCCTAGTGCTCTACGAGTATATTTCACTAGTGAGACTCTCTAGATTCAGGCATATTCGTCACGAAATCCAATTTCGTGTCCATAATTTACCCACCCGTAAATTATGACGACCACGGATAAACTCTATGAATCACATTGGTCGAGGTCATGGCATATGTATAATTCATCCGTCATAGGTATCCGGATATATCCTAGAGATATAGATGTAAACGTCAAATCTCTATAAGAACAATCTCGTCGACGTCTCTATTAGCAATCTCAAAAAGAACACTTAGAACTCACTTCTAAAGTGTACCATGGGCCCATGGTTTTTATCTGATTGCTAATCATATATGGACTACCTATGCTCTGTACACAGAATTGACGGATCCTATCTCGACACCATGAGGATCTATCCACACCCAACGAACAGGCGGAGGTCTGATCTGAATAGATCGGTGACGTGACTTCCATCTAAGTGTGGGAGATGTCTCATGTGCCCACAGTGGTATCTCAAGTCGAAGAATCACAAATGCTACTCAACCCGAGAAGATTCTTGTTGACGTTGGTGTACCATCCATTAAGAATCTTCGGTGAGTCGTTCAGTGTTTATCCGCTATAAACACTTACACGTCTATACGAGTCTCCAAGACTCATGGTTCATTGAGAAACCATTGGAATCATATATTCAAGCATACGACATGTATTGGTCTCAACGAGTTTATTTTACTGACCAAATAGTGTAAACATTGACCAGAAATTGTCTAAGAATGACATCGTCATGATACAACTCAATGTCAATTGCGACGCTTTTGCAACTGCATTATGACTAATCATTATATGGTCTATTACTTCTTTACCATATAAGAAGATATATTATATTATAGAAACTGCTCATTTTATTCATAATAAAATGTTTACAATAGTATTTACAAGGAAATACAACCGGGAATTGGCACTCTGAGCACCAACCCCAACAAAATCTCCCACTTACTCTAGTGCCAATATTGATTGTATCTAATACCCATCGACTCCACATGTTTATCAAATAACTTCGGAGGTATGGCGTTCGTAAGCGGGTCTGCTACATTATCTTCACTCGTTACCTTGCACACGATAATATTCCCTCGCAACATAATCTCTCGAATGATGTGGTACTTCCGTTCTATATGCTTTGACTTCTGATGTGCCCTCGATTTTTTTGCTTGCGCAATGGCTCTAGTATTATCACAGTATAACAGAATCGCATTCCCGATACTTAGGAAACTCCAAATTCTGTGATAAAGTTCCTAATCCATACAGCTTCCTTTACAGCTTCAGATTTTACCAACCAATCAGTGTTAGTAAATCTTGACCAGGAACTTTATTTAAGGATATACAACTTATAGTGATGCTTCTCAATGTCAATTACAAACTATGTTGTAACTGCGCACTACGTTGTAAATCCTAGGGTCTTTGTCTAATATACACGTATCACTAAATCAGATTTAGTTTCAATCTAATCATAATTAGATATCTAATCGTAATTAGATCGAATATGTATATAAAAGACAAGAGGTGCTACCATTAAATAAATAATATTATGGAAAAATGCATTCTTCGTATTCTTGAATCGAATATAAATATGATTCGGATTCGCACTCTGAGCACCAACCCTAACATTAAATGCCTTCGATCTGATCGACGCGGTGAATAAATGAGCAATGAGTTCATGGATTATATGAAAGAGAATGGAATTCTCGCTCAATATACTCCTCCAGGTACTCCAAAGCACAATGGAGTGTCTGAGAGGAGAAATCAGACTTTATTGGATTTTGTCCGATCTATGTTGAGTTTTACAGATTTGCCCTATTAGTTATGGGGCTACTCTCTTTTGACAGCTGCACATATTTTGAATAAGATTCCTTCAAAATCTGTTCCTACGACTCCATATGAGATATGGACCGATAAGAGACCGAATCTCAATTTTATTAAGGTTGGGGGTTGTCATGCCTATGTCAGGATGGCTCAGCAAGATCAGCTTTCGCCTCAAGGGCAAAAGATTAGGTTTTTTGGATATCCTTCGAATACGAAAGGATATTTGATCTATGATACCGAGCATCGAAATGTGTTCGTAGCTCGCTTCGTAAAATTTCTAGAGGTAGAATTTTTGTCAGAAGGTGGTAATCATAGACATGTTGAACTTGATGAAGTCCAACCTGAAAACAACGAACAAACAGAGGAACCTAAAGTTCAAGTAGATAAAGAACCTTCAACACACACACTCCGTAGGTCACAAAGGATATCTAGACCTCCTGAACGCTTGTATTTGATTCAAGAAAAGAATCTCGATGTTCTCTTAGTTGAAGAGACTGATCCTTTTACCTATAGAGAATCGATGTTGGACATCGACTCCGTGAAATGGCAAAGTGCCATGAAATCTGAGTTAGACTCATTGCATGATAATCAAGTTTGGGTATTGGTTTCGCTTCCCGAAGGAATTGTTCCTATCAGTTGTAAATGAGTTT
This sequence comes from Zanthoxylum bungeanum, assembly GCA_019454045.1. Taxonomy (NCBI): domain Eukaryota; kingdom Viridiplantae; phylum Streptophyta; class Magnoliopsida; order Sapindales; family Rutaceae; genus Zanthoxylum; species Zanthoxylum bungeanum. The sequence goes on from SKCR01052659.1 coordinate 2,572, forward strand.
ACAAAAAGAAGCGTGGGCCTGATGGAAAGGTCGAAACCTATAAGCCCGACTGGTAGCAAAAGGTTACACGTAGCGACTTGGCGTCGACCACGATGAAAATTTTTCGCCAGTAGCAATGCTTAAGTCTATTACGATTTTGCTTTATATAGATGCGTATCATAATTACGAGATTTGATAAATGGATGTAAAAATGGATTTTCTAAATGGATTTCTTGATGAAGAAATCTATATGGAACAACCAGAAGGTTTTGCGTCCAGTGAGAACTCGGGTATGGTATGTAAGATTAAGAAGTCCATTTATGGACTTAAACAAGCTTCACGAAGTTGGAATCTTCGATTCGACGAGATTATTAGTTTGTCTAGTTTTCTCAAGAATTCGGAAGAATCATGTGTGTATCAGAAGACCAGTGGGAGCATGGTGGTATTTTTAGTCCTCTATGTTGACGACATCCTAATCATTGGGAATGATATATGGATGATGCAAGGCGTCAAAGCTTACCTCTGTAAGAATTTCTCCATAAAGGACCTGAGAGAAGCTTCCTATGTTTTAGGCATAAAACTCTATAAAGATATAGAAATGAAGCTGATTGGGTTATCCCAATTAACGTACATAGATAAGATCTTGGAACGGTATAATTTTGGTAACTCTAAGACATCAAATATATCGTTCAGATATGAGATTCATTTTTCAAAGAAGATGAGTATACAAACAAAAGATGATAAGGTTAGAATGTCTAACCAACCTTATGCTTTGTTTTTGGGTAGCATAATGTATGTCATGTTATGTACTAGGCCTGATATCAGTTTCACTGTTAGCGTAACTAGTAGATATCAGTCCAATCCAGGAAATGACCGTTGGATGGCCATTAAACATATCCTGAAGTATCTTAAAGGTACTAAGGATAAGTTGATTATTTATGGAGGAAGTGAACAACAAGTTAATGGGTATACGGATTATGACTTCCAATCGGATCCCGATGATAGAAAGTCTACATCTGGATTCATCTTTACCCTTAACGGAGGTGCAGTTTACTGGAAGAGTTCCAAACAGGGGTCAACAGCAGATTCCACCACATAGCTGAAATACATTGCAGCTTCTGAAGCTGCAAAGGAAGCTGTATGAATTAGGAACTTTATAACAGAATTGGGAGTGGTTCCAAGTATCGAGAATGTGATTCGGTTATACCATGATAATACTGGAGCCATTGTGCAAGCAAAGGAACCGAGGGCACATCAAAAGTTGAAGCATGTAGAACGCAAGTACCACAACATTCGAGAGATTGTGTCGCGAGGGATATTGTCGTGTGCAAGGTACCGAGTGAAGATAATGTAGCAGACCCGCTTACGAAGGCCATACCTCCGAAGTTATTTGATAATATGTGGAGTCGATGGGTATTAGATACAATCGATATTGGCACTAGAGCAAGTGATAGATTTTTTTTGGGTTGGTGCTCAGAGCACCAATTCCCAATTGTATTTCCTTGTAAATACTATTGTAAACTAAAATAAACAGTTTATGTAATATAATATATCTTCTTATATGCTAAATACATAATTGACCTTAGAATGATTAGTCATGATGCAGTTACAAAAGCGTCGCAACTGATATTGATTTGTATCATGACGTTGTCATTCCCAGACAGTTCCTGGTCAAGGTTTACACTACTTGGTCAGTAAAGTAAACCCGTTGAGACCGATATATGTCGTATACTGGACTATATGATTCCAATGGTTTCTCAATGAACCATGAGTCTTGGAGACTCGTATAGACATGTAGGTGTTTATAGTGGATAAACACTGAAAGAATCACCAAAGATTCTTAATGGATAGTACACCAACTGTAATGGTCAAATCAGGGAGGCGCAGCGGAAGAAGCGTTGTTCGGGCGAAATTGTAGTTTAAATTTTTTAAACTTACGAATAAATTATTCAATATCAAATATTAATAATTCATTCATATTTCACCTAAATATATTTATACGATATCATATAACGACATAAATAATATAGAAACACAACAAAACTTTTACGAATATATTTTTCCACAAAATAGCATAAAACGCGTTTCCGGCCGAACCGACCGACTAATGCTCATGGGGACTGCCCAGGTCAGCCCAAAAAATATTTGGAGAGTTCGTGGGCTGCCCGAACAGTGCCCAGTTCATTGTTTGGGCAGCTGTTACCCGGTAACGCCGTTTTTCACCGTTTTCGCGTATTTTCACTCCGAAATAATTTCTGATAAATATTTTTCATGGGAAAATAAAATAAACCATTTTATTCTAATTACTCAATAAATAAAAACTTAATTTTTATCTGAAAAATCAGATTTATCATTAATTGCCGAATTGCCCCTACACTTTGCAAATTTTACATTTTAGTCCTAAAATTGTCAAATATAATTTTAGATGATTCCAAATCATTTCTGAAATGATTCTTAACATGTTCAAAACATGAAAACCGAATTTTCAACTCAAACCCCTCAATTTATTAAAATTACCGAAAGGGTCCCAACTTTTCCATTAATTACGATCTAGCCCCAAATGTTCAAAATATGTCAAGATCAAATCCAATTAATCCTAAATTTGATATACATCATATATACATCAGAATATGCAACATATATGAAAATCCCCAAAATTGGATTACGTTAAGAACCCTAATTTCTCAAATTACTCCAATTTCATAATTTACATTAAATTGATAAAATTCAACACTTTAATCAATCCAACACCACACCAATCAAGTCTCACCATCATGAAATAACTCAAGAACAATTCTAGGTCATTTATGAATGGCTAAGCAACTCTAGAATGACAATATCACCATCAAATGGTTTAAAGATTACTAAATGAATAATTTCATTCAATCTTTAATTAACACACATGCTCAACTTTCAAACAAGTTTACAACCATGTAATTACATACATAAAATAGTAGAGAAAATTATAATCATCACAATTTGAAGCCTAGATACATGGAAACATTTTCCTAGTTGAAGAAAGTTAAGAAAAACTTACAAATTCCAAGCTTTGATTGAGTTTTTTCCTCTTTTTCTTCATTTTTCTCTCAACCTTTTCTTTGTAATTATTTTGTAAAACTTGTGTGAGTGTTTGAAAAATGAAACAAAACAAATTTGTATCAATTTTCCATTATGACCGAAAATAATGACAAAAACAAAATAATAATTAATTTATTTTTGTTCTATTTTCATTTGTCCACATTTTACTTTAATAAAGTTAACATTTAACTTTAATAAAGTAAATACACAAATGGACCAATGAAAACAAGCCATTAAAAAGCATAAATCATTATTTAAGATATTTGTAATATTAATTAATTTAATTATTTAAAAATTAAATAATAAACATAAATATCTTTAATATATGTATAATATTTACATTAAAAATCTCAAATACATATATTAATGATATATGTCAAATATCACAATTTGATATTTAATTAATGTGTATTTAATAATATCAAATATTAAATACGAATACACATTAATTTGGGAATGACGATCAGGTCCCGATTGCATGTATTTTTCGTTTAACCATTAAACGAGTTATAAATAATCAGTATTATTCATAACAGTTGCCCTAGCACTCTACGAGTATATTTTATTAGTGAAACTCTCTAGATTCAGACATATCCGTCATGAAATCCAATTTCATGCCCATAATTCACCCACCCGTAAATTATGACGACCACAGATAAACTCGCTGAATCATACAGGTCGAGGTCATTGCATACGTATAATCCCTCTGTCATAGGTATCCGGATTATCCCAGAGATATAGATATAAACGTCAAATCTCTATAGGAATAATTTCGTCGACGTATCTATTAGCAATCTCTAAATAACATTCGGAACTCACTTTTGAAGTATACTATGGCCATAGATTTAACAGATTGCTAACCACCTATGGACTACCTATGCTCTGTACACAGAACTGACGGATCATTTCTTGATACTCACTGGATATCATGAGCATAAGTCCACACCCAACGAACAGATGGAGGTCTGATCTAAATTGATCGGTGACGTGACTGCCATCTAAGTGTGGAGGATAACTCATATATCCACAGTGGTATCTCAAGTCAAAGAATCATTATGCTACTCAACCCGAGAAGATTCCTATTGATGTTGGTGTACCATTTATTAGGAAATCTTCGGTGACTCGTTCAGTGTTTATCAAATAAACACTACACGTCTATACGAGTCTCCCAAGACTCATGGTTCATTGGGATAAACTATCGGACCAAGTCCGATATACGACATGTACTGGTCTCAACGGATTTTACTAACCGACCCGTGTCAGTAAATCTTGACCAGGAACTTAATTTAAGGATATACAACTTATAATGACATTTGCCAATGTCAATTACAAACTATGTTGTAATTGCGCACTATGTTGTAAATCGTGGGGTCTTTGTCTAATATATATACATATCACTAAACCAGATTTAATTTTAATCTAATCAATCTAATCGAAATTAGATCGAATACGTATATAAAAGACAAGAGGTGCTACCATTTAAATTAATAATATTATGAAAAAAATGTATTGCTCGTATTCATGAATCGGACATAAATACGATCTGAATTGGCACTCAGAGGACCAACCCTAACACCAACATCAATAAGAATCTTCTCGGGTTGAGTAACATTTTTGATTCTTCGACTTGAGATACCACCGTGGGCACATGAGACATCTTCCACATTTAGATGGAAGTCACGTCACCGATCGATTCAGATCAGACCTCCGCCTGTTCGTTGGGTGTGGATAGATCCTCAGGGTGTCTCGTGTGTCGAGATATGATCCGTCAGTTCTATGTACAGAGCATAGGTAGTCCATATATGATTAGCAATCAGATAAAAACCATGGGCCCGTGGTACACTTTAGAAGTGAGTTCTAAGTGTTCTTTTAGAGATTGCTAATAGAGACGTCGACGGGATTAACCCTATAGAGATTTGACGTTTACATCTATATCTCTGGGATATATCTGAATACCTGTGACAGAGGAATTAAACATATGCCATGACCTCAACCTGTATGATTCAACGAGTTTATCCGTGGTCGTCATAATTTACGGGTGGGTAAATTATGGACACGAAATTGGATTTCGTGACGGATATGCCTGAATCTAGAGAGTCTAACTAGTGAAATATACTCGTAGAGCACTATGACAACTTTTATGAATGATACTGATTATTTATAAGTCGTTTAAAGGTTAAACGAAAAATACATGCGAAGAGACCTAATAGTAATTTCCTAATTATTGTGTTTTTATATTTAATGATAGATTTTATTAAATACACATTAATTAAATGTCAAATTGTGATTTTTGACGTATATCATAAACATATATATGTATTTAGATATTTAAAGTAAATATAATACATATATTTAAAATATTTGTATTTAAATAATTAAATTAATTAAAAATATAAATATCTTAAGTTTTGATATTTTAGGAGATGCTTTAAGTTGCTTTATTTGACTTGTTGAATTTCATTAAATGTGTAATGATCAAGTTGCAAGTTGATTAAAGCAAACTTTAGTGAAACAAAAATTAAATATCTAGATATTTCATATATGCAAAATTCGGCCAAGGCATTTGGTGGAAGTATATATTGTTTTTCATTTTATTAGGTTAAGGTTAACAAGTTATACAAAAAACAAACACAAAAGAGTTGAAGATCAAAGAGGAAAGCTTGGAAATAAATTATTTTTGTAAGTTTTTCTTTAAATCTTTCAACTTAAAAAATATTTCTAACATGCTTAGATTCAACATGTGTTGCTAGGATGTTGTCTCTACACTTATAGTTTGTGTTTTAATTGGTTATGAATTTGTTTGAAAGATGAGAGCATGTATGGTTTATAAAGTAAGCCTGAAATGGTTTCAATGACTTACTTTTGATTATTTGATAATCATGTTGCCATTCTAGAGTTGCTAAGCCACTCATTGATGACCTAGAATTGTTCTTGAGTTGTTTCATGATGGTGAGACTTGTTTGGTGTGGTAAAGTTTGAATTAAAGTGTTGAATTTAATTGATTTGGTAAGATTTGTCAATTTAAAGAAATTATAAAATTAGGGTTCTTAACCCTTTCCAAATTTGGGGTTTTTCATATAAGTGATGTATTATGGTGTTTATATGATGCATATTATTTTTTGGGTTGATTGGATTTGATCTTGATATGTTTTGAACATAAAAGAACCAAATTGCAAAAACTGAAAATTTATAGGCTGTTCGGCAATTTAAGGAAATTTGGGGATTTTGTTGCAATCTGATTTGGATGTGTTGGACATATTGGAAATCATTTTAGAAATGATTTAGAATCATCCAAAATTGTATTTGACAATTTTAGGACTAAAATGATCAATTTGAAAAGTATTGGGGTAATTCGGTAATTACCAAGAAATTTGGTTTCTTGTGTAAATTTTCAGAATTTGATAATTTGGTAATTAAATAAATAAGTTTATTTAATCGATCCAAGAAAAATTTTGAAATCGGAAAATTTTGATTTTCCGCGTTTCCGCTGCGTTACCGAATTTTCGCCATAAAACCCCTACAAGGACTGTCATCATCTTGCTTCAGATATTTATTCTCCAAGCATGCAGTCCGCTCTCGTCCTATCAACTTGCATGAGTGTGATAATGATAAGGCCAACTTTCAGGATAAAGATAATATGCCTCAAGGATAATTAGATGATTTTTGATATGTTTGATAGCACTAGACGGGTTTTATAGCACTCAATGCTACCATCCAATTTCTGCTTAATACGAAACACCCATTTATCCGACAGAATATTATAAGAGGGATTTGGAGGTACGAGGCTCGAGTGGTCATTGGATGGGAAAGAATTACAGTGGGTTGTAGAGTTGGAGAGTCATTGGGTGTAATCAACAGAAGAATGCAGATGTTTAGAGGATGTAAGATGACATTCAACACTGAGTAGTAAAGCTTCGAGACTTGAATAACTAATAGGAGTCTCACGAGTCTGAACTGATGCTATTGTATTCTCATATGAAGGACCCACATTACTTATTCTGATGGAAACCAACTCTATATCAATAATTGGACTACCAGAGAGAGCAAGATTATCTGTAATAGTATAGATTTTATCCCAAAAAAATTAGAGATGGAAAGATCACCTAGGGTAGTGGTGACAAGTTCTGTGCACAGTTCTACGATACCATAATGATATTTGAAAGGAAAAATGATCATCTAGAGAGGAATAGACTGCACGCGCAAAGGAGTATCGAGAAATTGTATTGAGCAAAGATGGAGATAGAGAGCCATTAATCTATGAGAGAACAAGTTGATCATTCTGAATCCAGGATTTATAGGCAGGATTGATGGTGTATATGAGCTTGCCAGCAGTGTCTGTGCCATCAATAAATTGGAGCAGTCCACGACTGCGTAAGAGAGGTAGGATTTGAGCAAGTCATAAGGGGTGGTTATGACGATCAAGACGAATATAAAGGGAGTTGGTAACACTGATGGAGAGGACCGAAGAATCAATCAGAGACAAAGAGGAACTCATAATGAAAAGTAGAAGGAATTGTCGTTAGCTTAGGGTTTTAAAGTCTGATTTCTTATCATTTATGTTGTTTTTCATTGAGTTATTAGCTTAATTTCTATTATTGTCAAATTTCGGCCATGGGTATTTGACTCAACTGTTTCGGCCATTGTTGAATCTTTTTTTCTCGTTTCTTATTGATTTGTGATCAATATAGCATGTTTAACAATATGTCATTGATTACTTTTGATTGATCATGAATATTTCACTATGTGTAGGTTTCAGTCATTTGGGTCAATTTGAGGATTTTGTGTTCTTTGTTTAAATTTTGTGTTTAGTTGATTGTATGTTATTAGATCTTGATTAACATTGTTAGTAAGTTATTTGTGTAAAAAAAAAAAGAACTCCGGTAAGATTCGACCTAAGTGAAATTATTGACATATCTTGTGTTGCTTTTGTTGAATACATGCAATTAGTCTTGTTTCATTAGGTATTGTTCATATCATCCTTGAAAAATCAGATTGTGCATTAATACTCTAGCTTGTTGCATGAGCTTGCATGTTTGCATTTTTGGTATTCTTGGTGCAATCTTGTGAGATTGAGTGAAGTGGGTAAAAGAAAAAGTGTTCGAGATGAAACAAAGTTGAATGCATCAAATTTGCATAAGTTCGTGAGTTATATAATGTATTCTTGATGAATTGTGTTGTAATATTGGTGAATCAAGTGTAAGTGCACCAAAATTGCATAAGGCCATGGGCAACTTAGCAAAATTCACTTGCCACCTCTTGAAAATATTGTTGTTTTTTTTGTGAAGAGGCAAAAACATAATAATGAGCTTGACATTGAACACTACAAGAAAAAAGGCCTTTACTGACACTAAGGTTAGTGACACTAGGCTAAAAGTGTCAGAAACGACGTGTAAATGGGCCTATTTCCGTGTTTTTCACTTAAATATCAATAATTACTGACACTATGGTATCAGCGATTTTAGTGTCAGTAATTACTATTACAATAGTATCAGTAAGAAATAAAAAAAAAAAAAAAACGCGTAGTCGTCTGGAGTCGAACCAACACCTCGCGGAAGTGACGTTTTTCGCATATATTACTGACACTAGAGTATCAGTAAATTTAGTGTCAGTAATTAATGATACCTTAGTATCAGTAAAAAAATTAAAAAAAAAATTATTTCCTTAAGTCTGCTGGGACTCGAAATTGTAACCATTGATATAAATTTTTTTTTTATTGTAAGGCTTTACCACTGGGCCAAATCGTGACTTTTGTTCCTTAAACCGCGGTTTATAAAAATATATATTTATTTGTCGGGTCAAAAACAAGCAGCCTCACAGCTTTCCAACGCCCAAAGCAACCCTCTTCATCGCCAATAATTCATCTTCACGCCACATTTGCACTGCCCCTTCATCAAATCAGTCACGAACCAGCCCACTTCCTACCCTTAAACAGACCTCACCCTCACAGCCACGACACCTGCTTCTTGACTCTCACTCACATACGACATCAACACTTTCGAAGCTCTTGCACGGCAGAGGAACACTCAAACAAACGCAGACACAAACCCTAGGAGGCACTCTCCCTCTCGGCAAACAATGAAAGAACCCTAATCACGCCTCCAGCGCACACTGCTCACAAGATCCACACACGGCGATTCACCATATTGAAGGTAACACATATCAAAGAACCCTAAATCTCTCTTGGATCTTGGATTCTCTGTTGCGCTCTCTCAACCCACTCATGGCCTGACCAAAAATCAACAACACACACATACTAACTGAATAAAACAAGATCTCACTGAGCCAAACACTCAACCTTAAGCCACACATACATGCAGCCCATCACGTAAGCAATAAATTGATTCACGCCAAAGTAAGATACACACGGCACTTACACATTCTCACCAAACCACCATCACACACGGCTCACTCTCCTATCCACACTGCACACATTGCCTTCATCAAACCTTCTCTACACTGCCTTTACCTTGCCGCAAGCCCAAATCATCCACTGCCCCTTATTTCAGCTCCATATTCATGACAATACAGCCCCCTGCACTACAAGAAAAAAGGCCTTTACTGACACTAAGGTTAGGGAGTTTGATATTACTTAATTGCATAACCCATCTGCAGAGCTTTCTGGACAAGAATTTTGGTGGGGTTTATAATCTAATTCAGCTGCTCACTTGCTGTGATAAGGTGATTGTTTATGTTTAATGTTTAATATTTTACAACCTTACTGATTTACAAAGTATTATGTTCTTCCAAATCCAGCATAACGGTTTGCGAGCTTCTCATCATGGCCAAATTTTGATGGTCAGAGTTTCATGTCTGGTTTTACTAGAATTTATGTAGATTTCGAACTGACATATAGAGCTGTTGGTAATATTATCAAAATGTAAAAAGTAGATTTCTAACAAAAGAAGTTTCACAGGATCATTGTTTAAAGCACGCTTCAAAAAGTTATAATACCACCAAGTGCTCGGGCAGTCCTCAAAGTGGAAAGGTACACAAAATTTTATGATTTTCTATATTAAGTTAGTGCATCTTATGGAGGTAATTGAAGGGCTTGTACAGTTCTTTAGTGATTTCCTATGTGTGATGCCTATTTTGATAGTTTATGTGTTGAAGTTTAATGTTATGTATTGTTATGCTTCGGCTTATCTTTGACTTAGCATGCCGGTTTTTGGGTGATTGTTTCCCTTTTGTTTCTATCTAGTACGTTACTGGGATTGTGCATGGCCACATGGCATTCAAACTTATAAACTGAAAAAAAAAAACCAACAACTTATGAATCTAAGCACTAAAGATATAATAAACTATTTGCTCATTGTTTTAACCTAATGTATTCAAGCCAATGTTCTTCGTTATTTTACTCTAATGTATGTTTTCTTTAAACCTTTGAAACTAATTATGAAAATTTTATAAACTTACATCGACAATGTACATATTATGAACAGGTTAGGTACGTAAAATGGACAAAAAATGGATATATTGTGATAGACTTTCCAGTGAATATCGTGTTGGAGTTGATGAATTCTTGGAGTTTGCAATTCTTAATTCTGAAAATCGAATGTTAATTAGATGTCCTTGCGCCCGTTGTTGCAATATGGAGTTTCATACTCCTAAAGAGGTGAAGCTTCATTTGTTTCAGAAAGGCTTTCTCCAAACGTATTTAGTTTGGACTTGGCATGGTGAATCTAAACCTGTATCTCCTTCTGAAAATTGCCAAGACCTTCCACAAAGTCAACGTTTCAGATGTCATGACTATAGTGATGTAGTTGATATGGTTCAAGATGCGTATGAGCAATGTGATAAAGATCATAGCTCTTTCACAGATATGCTTGAAGATGCTGAAAAGCCATTATATCTAGGTTCTAAACATTCAAAGTTATCGGGTTTAATGAGACTGTATAATGTCAAAGGGAATTATGGGTGGTCTGATAAAGGATTTTCAGCTTTGTTAGAAGCTCTTGCTGATATATTACCAAAAAATAATAATCTACCCAAGTCTATGTATGAGGCAAAAAAAACAATGAAAGTGTTGGGCTTAGATTATGATAAAATACATGCATGTCCAAATGATTGCATTCTTTACAGGAATAAGTTTGCAAATCTTATTGAATGCCCAATTTGTGGACAATCTAGGTGGAAAAGAAAAAATGATGGTTCCAAACAATTGAGAAAAGGGGTTCCTGGGAAGGTGTTATGGTATTTTCCAATTATTCCTAGGTTCAAAAGAATGTTTCATTCACCACAGACAGCTGAAAACTTGATTTGGCATGCAAATAAGAGAATTGAAGACGGCAATCTTCGCCACCCTGCAGATTCACCGGCATGGAAATTAATTGACAATAAGTGGCCTGAATTTTCCCAAGATCCTAGAAATCTTCGTTTAGCTCTCTCAAGTGATGGGGTTAATCCGTATAGCAATCAAAGCACCACTTATAGCTGTTGGCCCGTTACTTTGATAACATACAATCTCCCTCCATGGTTGTGTATGAAGAGAAAGTTTATGATGTTGTCTCTTTTGATATCTGGCCCCAAGCAGCCTGGAAATGATATAGATGTGTACCTACAACCTTTAATCGAGGATTTAAAAACCTTGTGGAATGTAGGTGTTGATGTGTATGATGCATATAAAAAAGAAATTTTCAATTTACGAGCTGTGTTGATGTGGACAATCAGTGACTTCCCAGCATATGGAAACCTATCTGGGTGTACCGTTAAGGGATATTATGCTTGTCCACTTTGTGGGATAGGCACTTGTGCACATTGGTTGCCGCATAGTCGGAAAATGTCTTATATGGGCCACCAACGGTTTCTACCACCTGGTCACTCATTTCAAAAACTAAAAAAAGCTTTCATTGGAAAGAAAGAGTGGGATTCTCCTCCTCAATATTTAAAAGGTCAGGAAATATTAAAATAGTTGAGCATATTCAAACCAAGTTTGGGAAAAGAAAGATCAAAAAGCGAAAACGTGATGATGGTGGTGGTGAAGGTGAAGGTGATGAAGATATTTTTCTGAAATTGTATAAAAAGAAATCGATCTTCTTTGATTTAGAGTATTGGAAATATTTGTTAGTTCGTCATTTATTAGATGTGATGCACATTGAAAAAAATGTGTGTGAAAACATCTATGGTACAATACTTCATCAAGCAGGCAAGACAAAGGATGGGATTAATGCTAGAAAAGATCTTGATCACCTCAAGGTTAGGGAAAAACTAGTGCCTGACACAAATAGCAATGTCCTACCTCCAGCACCATACACTTTGAGTAAAAAAGAGAAGAAAATGTTTTGTGAAACCTTGCAAGGTATCAAAGTTCCAAATGGGTACTCTTCCAACTTTTGGTATTACTTGGAAGTCATACTTAGACAAAGCAATTTGCGAAGAAATCATGGATTTTAAGGAGGTCTCAAACTGTGCTATTAACATATGGATCAAGTATGTTTTCTTTTACCTCTTTCTTCATTTGTTCTAAATGTTTTATAAATATTTACTTTGTTTTTATGTTTACCTTGTCTTAGGCACTTATACGATGAGATGGATAAAACTGAAACTGCCAAACCAGTTCAGTTTGGAAATTTTGAGATGATACGTCCATCAAAGGTTGCTTTGAAAGAAGGACCTCAATACATTTCAAAACTGTTAGGTATGATAGAGTTGGGGCAAATCATATTGATCCCATACAACCCAAGGTAATAATTTTTTAATTTTTTTAGTATTCAATTTCAAGTTATGTAATCCAGATTTTTATTACCATTTCTTTCTTATTTAGCTTTCACTGGGTGCTTCTTGCAATTGACATAGTACGACGCACGATATATTATCTGGATCCTAAGGGGAATAATCCTACTGATGAGTTGATGCAAATTGTTAATCAGTTAAGTTATAGTTGTTTTCTCTTTATTTTAACATTGGGTTTATTGTTGCATTATTTATATGATATCCAATTATAATTTTTTGTAGGGGAATTAGAGTGTATCAATCTTTACATTCTAATAATAAGGGCGGTAGTGTGACTTGGGTATCTGTGAAGGTACAAAGTTATGATATTGTGGGACACAGGACCTGAGCGACGCCGTTCCTAGGCTCGCGGCCTAGTTTGGGAAGAACGAAATAACATGGAGTCGCCACCCGTGTGAACCGGGACAAAGATTTAAGGCCGCACTCACCCCTCGCAAGGGAAGACCTCAAACCGTTGGGTTCGGAATGGTCCCTTACTTATGTCACTTGTAATAAAAAAGATTTATATAATAATTTAACCAGGCTTAAATAACATTTATTTCCCAGAATATCATGCTTCTAAATTCATATGCATACATCAACAAGTTCATCACAACATGCAATGTCACATGGCAATCTCATGAACATATTTCAATCCTATGTTATGGAAAACTAAGAACAACATAATCATGCTTGAGTACTATCTCATGAACCTATTAACCAAATAACATGCTAACAACCTAATCATGCTTGAATACAAATAATACAGTTGGCTATATAACACAAGAAAGATCAACCAAGAGGCAATTATGCATGAATATGATAAGACAAACTCAGTTCAGTGTGTGCACGTTCGTGTAGCGTTCGTAAACGCGTTCGAACGGAAATGAAACAGAATGCTCACGTTCGAGTAGCGTTCGTAAACGCGTTCGAACGGAAATGAGACCTGATGCGTGATAAGGCAAAAATGCATGCGCGTTCGAGTTGCGTTCGTAAACGCGTTCGAACGGGAACGGACCTGATGCATGAAATGGGACACCATGCATAAACAACAAAATAAAGGGGCGCGGCGAAGTACTGCCGTAAAGGTGGCCTTTTGGGGGCTCTTGATCTCTCAAAGAGAGGACTTTTAGACCAACATACTAAGCCCATGCGCGTCACATCACATCATGCATACAAACACAAAGACAATCATACTATTCTAAGTATGTCCGATTGAACGTGTCTTGCATCCAACCGAACACACATCAACCGGCGCGGCGAAGTAGTGTCACAAAGGTGGCCTTTTCGGCTCTTTGTCTCCCAAATGGAGGACCTTTGGACTAACTCACTAAGCCCATGCGCTTGGTTGAATCATGCATACGAAAACAACATATTGAATTCAAGTACAGAAAACTAAATAAACAAAAGCAACACAATACAAAAGAAAGATGGTGCCGTTTACCCAAGCGGTACGTGGAGTTGTGGCCCGAGTACAGATCATATTACCGTCCATTCGGAATCGGCTATGAAATTTATGTCCGGGTTTCCATCCGATATACCGCGAGAGTTGACACATCTCTCATTCATCCAATACCCACAACATATTACATCTCATAATTCATGCATATTTATCTACTCAAAGACCACAACATGCATTCATAGACGACTCTCATGCGAATAGAATTCAATAAAAAATGAATAAAACTAATGAAAAGGTACCCTCAGGTCTAACCTTTTAAATCACCTCTCGGATGTACGGTACACGATCGTCGGAAGGGTGGATGCTCCGCAACTCTCCCGGTTCACTGGTTCACTGTTCTCGTTCGTTGTCTTTACTGTTTTGCTTGCGGCTCGAACTCCGTTCTGCTCCTATTTCCTCTTTATCTTTTGCTTACTGTTTTTGGGTGTCTTCTCCTGTAATTTTTATGTGTGTTGTGTATGAGTTAGGGGGTAGCTAGCTAGGGACTATGGGACTAGGGTTGAGAAGGTTGGTGAAGGGTTCTTTTTATAGGCAAAGGGTTAGGTTTGACAAGGAAAGGGATTTGATTTGGTTTGGTTAAGGGAAGTCAAGGATTTGATTTGGTTTGGTTAAGGGAAGTCAAAGATTGAGGGGGGACAAATCTTGGCTAGATAGGGAAGGTTGAATATTTGATTGGCTTGGATTAGGAATACAATATTTTAGATTTGGGAATAATCTTATTAGATTGGGAATATAATTGGTTGATTGATTTTAACTTGGTATGATTATATTTTGATTTAGTGTGTGATTTGTTTATTTTAGGCATGATTTTAGTTTAAGTTGGTAATTGTTTATTTTATGTTTGGTATATGTTTTATTTAATCATTTAATTAATTTAGTTATTATATTATTTAGTTAATGTTTTAATTAATATTTATTTATTTAAATTGGGATGTGTTTTATGGGTTTTGGGGGGCTAATTGGGCTGGATGAGAGGCTAGCAGCAAAACCAGATTTACCGACACCGTTCGAACGCTTCCTCGAACGCGACACGAACATCCGCAATCCGTTTGACGTTCGAACGTAAACACGAACGCAGCACGAACGAAAACAGTGAACCTTGTTTATTCTGAATTTCCCCTTCCGATGTCCGTTTCCCGTGACCTCCGTGACTTAAAAGGTAGTGTCTCCAAAATGAGACTCATCATAGGGTTTTATGCGTAAAAATGCAGTGCCTACAGATATATATATATATTTTTGTGATATGCAACAATGAGAATATTTAGAATATGTCTAAATGAACTAATATTGATATGATAATTCTTTTTTATAGTGTCCAATGCAGCCTGGAAGTTTTGAATGCGGTTATTATGTGATGAAATACATGCAGCAAATTGTAACAAATGTGAACATTCTAAAAGACAATGTAAGTTAACAATAGTTAAGTTTTATCACTAGTCAATTAAGATATCTTTTCAATTAAGATATCTTACTGTTTAAAATTCTAACTTATAAATATTTTAAAGTTCAAGGGGATTAATGAGTACACTCTGGAATATATAACGCAACTCCGTGATGATTGGGCAATATATGTTGCACATATAATCACACAGTATAATGAAGAGGTAATTACAAGGACATGTTTTACAGAGGTGATTATTACTTCCTATTTTTTCACTTTAATTCATGACATATTGGGAAATCTTCTATTCTTGCAGAATACAAATGACAAGGACAACATAGCTATTGTTCGTTGAGTTAATGAAGTAGTATGGTATTTCTCTTTTCTGTAAATTAATACATTCTTGTTTCTACTTTTAGCTTAGAATTTTTTCCCCAGATTTTTTACTTCAGTGAAAGCAATATGAATCATATCTTTTATTTCAGTTTTATGCCCTGATGGGTTTAATTTGGTGGGTTAATTTGTTTTATTTGTGAGTTTTGCTAGTGGGTAAGATTGCTTTGAGACTTGAAAGTTAAAACAATCATGATGTAAAATATTCTATTAACAGTGTCTCGATGTTCTCTATGTCAGACATGAACTTGGAGATAGTTTTTACCTGATGAAGTTTTGCCATGTTCTGATTGATACTTTTGGAAGTCCATCTAATTCTTAACATTTGGTTTATAATTTCAGATTTTGTGCCAGATATCATATTGTTGGGGGATTGTTGTAGGCTTCTCAACAAGTATCATGAATTTTGGTGGGGGCATGACATTTTGATGGGACTTTAAGAGTAGTTTTTGAAATATATATATGTTAATTTAAAGATTGTCTATGGAGTTTTTGTATTCATCATGTGATACTGTTGAATTGATTAATACGATTAATCTATTATATTGCGAATTTTATATAAATGTAATTTTTTAGTTTTTTATTTCATTGAGTTGGTATATATATATATATATATATATATATATTTTATGATTAATTTAATTACAAAAAATAAGAAATATAATTGTGAAATAATACGATTTTTAAATTTTAAAAGATATTGACGGATATTGATACTATAGTAACAATAATTACTGACACTAAAAATCAAATATATGCGATATACTGATACTGCAGTAACAAAATTTACTGACACTATAGTATCACTAAATACTGATGATATAGTGTCAATAATTACTGACACTA
This sequence comes from Zanthoxylum bungeanum, assembly GCA_019454045.1. Taxonomy (NCBI): domain Eukaryota; kingdom Viridiplantae; phylum Streptophyta; class Magnoliopsida; order Sapindales; family Rutaceae; genus Zanthoxylum; species Zanthoxylum bungeanum. Next base: position 19,419 of record SKCR01052659.1, read on the forward strand.
AAATAGTGTGAGAGATTACTGATACCATAGTGTCAATAATTTTCTGATACTACAGTATTAACGTTTACTGACACTAAGATCACTGACACTAGAAACTAGTGTCAGTGATTTCTGGCTGCAGCAACACTGACACATTTATATAGTGTCAGTAAAACCCTTTACTGACACTAATTTAGTATCAGTAAAAGTCTTTTTTCTTGTAGTGGAAAATGCTTTATAATCATTGAAATTGAGCTATTTGAATAGGCAAACACCTTTGTCATTGAGCTACTTGAAAAAAAAAAAATTAGTTACATTGTAATTGAGCTTAGCCGAATTGGTTACATCTAGTTGCATTGTTACTAGTTTGCTTAATACACATTTGCAAATGGAAATGAAAACTTTAGGCACATTGTCGAATTGAGTACTAGTGATTTACATTGTAATTGAGCTTGAAAAGCTACAAAATTATAATTGTCGAATTGGCATTGGGTGTGTTACATTGCATTTGAGTTGCTTATAAATACATTTGTAAATGTGTGAGACAAAAAAAAGAGTGAGAAAAAAAAAGAAATAAAAATAATATCGAGTGATCACAAGATTTGCTAAGTATCATATTGAGTGTTTGCTTGCTTGTTTATGCATTTAGCTAACTCATCTTTTTTTCTTATTGAGCACTCTAACTTTAGGTCTCTTTGATTGAGTCTTTGTGATTATTATTCTTATTCACATTATTCCATCTGCCCTATATGCACTATTTATTCTAGAAATTTAATGATGGCATAAGTATTACACTTTGATTGTGTATTCTTATATTGAGTCTTGATTTGTATTTGAATTAGAGGAAGAACTCAAGAGTGGTAAAAGGAAATGAGTGTGAGCACAGTATCGGGTAAAAGCCAATAAAGTGCAAACACGAGTGGATTGATATCAATCGAGAGTAAACGATTGTGATGATTTACATATTTATTTTACTTTCTTTTTATTACTAATATTTATTTTACTTTCTTGTTATTACTAATCTTTCTTTTTTTTAATTTTGAGATGGACATAAAATTTGAGACCATAGATATAAATTTCTAAAATAATTTAGTCTTCATCTTTCGCACGAGATGTCGCATCAACACTAGGGCGTGTAGTATGATCATCAGCAGAAATGATCATACCAATTTACGGTTACCATTGACACCTCTTGATAGATCTTACATGTGGATGAAATATTAATGATCAATCAGAAGTACTCAATGACAGATTGTTAACCATGCTATACTGATCACAAATCAACAAGAAAAAAGCACAAGATTTAAAAATAGTCGAAATGTGCGAGTCAAATACCCATGGCCGAAACTTGACAATAATGGAAACTAAGCTAATAATTCAATGAAAATAATATAAAAGATAAGAAATTAAACCTTAGAACCCCGAGCTCTGATACCAAATAATAAGGAACCCACTTATTTGATTAAACCAAGTAAACCTCTATATTCGTTCTAAGCCCCAAGAACCGCGAATCAATGATTTATTAGAACAAATCCCTTCCAAGTTCAGCCGCTAAATCCGATAGAACCATGCCTTAGGTAACTCAAAGGATGAAACTTTGATGATATTTGCTAGTTTGGAGACGCCACTAAACTTGTCACACTTAGATAAATTAATTTGCACTTGAATAAAGGGAATCCCTCCCTTATAAGGTATTTGGTTATAGCCTTTGCTTGAAACAAGAAGTTTTTTATGAAAATATCATATGTTTTTCATTCAATGAGAAGAAATGTTTATATAGTAAAAGACAAACTTGACCTAATTGACTAAAATGACCAAAACGCCCTTAACGGGTGAAATGACTTTTAACTTCTAAAAACTACCCTTGCTTTCACTCAAGCATGTCGCCAATAGTCATTTCCCACCTAAAAATAACAAAAACAATATTAAAAATTAATCAAACTTAAACTAATATAAGGTGCTTACATTAGCTAGTAAATTGACGTGCTTACTGAATAAGCGAGGTTTTAAGCATAATTAACCTTAATGATCTGATCAAATAAGTTAATTACATTAAAATTAAAGTCAACATATCAAACAAAATATTTAAAAATGCAAGGATTTGGCCGAATTACAATATGGCTTGATTTCTTTAAAAAGGTCTATGTCTTCAAGATGGGCTTGTGAGCGCTAGTCAGATCTGATTTGGGCCAAGTGAAATAGCTTTGGACCCTCTCCATTGAAGCCACATCCAACTCCAGCGTGCCCCTGACTTGTCTGTTGCAGTCGGCCATAAAACTATGTGCTAGTCCCGCCATTATTTAGACTTAAGAATGCGTGATTTTAGTTATAGAAATTTTATCTAGACTTATTATAGATAGATTTTTTATTCCGTAGTATTTACACTTATCCTCCTATAAGTGTATAAGAGTAGAATCCCACTGATTTTCAGATAGAAATAAATTTTTTTATTTTGTGAAGTTTGTATATAATTTAACTGAGTTGAGTTTTTTTATTTTAGCTAATAAGGGTATCAAATGTTTGTATTTTCTTTTGCAATTGTATTATTTGATTATAGTTTTGAAAATTTCTAACTTTATTATTAAATTTGTCAAAGCAAAGTTTGAATGATTATAATTGTACTATATACAACTATACAAGGGTTCTTGGTTGTTTTACTGTAGTGTATCTGAGAGCTGCTTCACTTTTGAGCTTTTTAGTATTTTTTTGCAATTTCGATGAGACTTTAATGGTATTAAAAGGACTCCTAATTTTACTATTGGTGCTAAAATTTCTAGCTATCTTTATTCTGCAAATGGTTACCAATTGTTAAATGTGCAACTGTCGAGTCATATTTCTTGCCAGTTCCGTGAACATATACTATAAACTTGACAGCGATTTTAAAAAAATAAAAGAATTGGAATTATTTCACAAAATTTATATGAAACTAATATTCAAAATTCTTTATATTCAAAAAAATATATATTACTTCTTTCAAAAAAAAAATATATATATATTACAAGTTCTTTTTATGTGAAACTAATATTCGGATGCGGTAACCAAAATTATTATGACATGAGTTAAAACACCAATCAAATTGATCACACACACACATTACCATTATAGATTCCACGAAGTAAATCTCACCCATAATTAGGGGTGGTAAAACGAATCAACGAATCGAATTTATATCGAATCCTAAACGAATCGAATAAAAATGTGATGGATTCGTATTCGATTCGTTTATTAAACGAATCCTAATATCAGGATTCGTATTCGATTCGTTTATTAAATGAATCGAATACGAATATTCGTTTATTCATTTAGTCATGATATTATTTAATAAAATAATTTACCACACTTGATTTACATTAATTCTTCATAAATATATACATATGAAATATGTAATTAATATATTTACTAAAAATACCTCACCAAATATCGAAAATATTACTTTTTCTATGGTAATTAGCTATAATTTCTCAAATCTTAATTGAAAATTAACAAGAACTAGTAAATAAAAATAATAAAACGAATCCTAAACGAATAAACGAATCAATGAGCTTAAATTTGTATTCAATTCGTTTAATAAACGAATCGAATCGAATTGACATATTTATTAAACGAATCCATTTTTTCAAACCTGTATTCACTTTAAAGCGAATCGAATCGAACGAAAAAATGAATCATGACTCAAATTGCCACCCCTACCCATAATCAGAAACGGAAAACATAATACAAATTTCATACCGTCAATCTTATTCACATTAATCAAAAATGGAACTCATAATACAAACTCCGTATAATCATATATATATATATAGTTTGTATCTCTCAAACTGGGAAAATATTATATCTCACGTGCTAATCATAATCAATGATAATGGATGATGTATTACTTAGAACCCAATTACATATCAAAATGTGCAAGTGTATTGTTAATTTATTATTGTTTTTTTTATTTATGCGATCTCATATAATTTATTCCTTATGTTTTTTAGGTAAAGGTGGGAAAAGTCCAAATTTTCATTGATCTTCCCGTTGCAGCCTTGTGCTCAATGCTCTTATACTTCCCGTTGCTCAAAATCTGTCATTACACTTACAGTATGGAGACAAGTTTTGTTATGATAGCTTTTGCATTACAATTCCATTCAAGTTTGGCCTTAAAAAAAATACCTCAATAACATCTCTTACTTTCTGTGAGAATTTGTGAAGCCAAATGCGTATCAACATTTACTTGATTAGAACTTACAAATGAAAGGTCTTTATATAGGCATTATACAACTAACATAATAAATACACAACTATTATATTAAACTAAACTCTACACAACTATCAACTACACAACTACTAACACAACACACAACTAACATCCAACATCCCCCCTCAAACTCAATGTGGTTTAGACGAAACCAAATTGAGTTTGGAAACAAGTGTACTGTAACGTCCCGGAAGAAAGGATTTGGTGAAGACATCAGCTAGTTGATCATCGAATCGGAGATAAGACCTGTTCGGAAACAGGGACAAGAAGATAAGACATGTTCAGAAACAGAGACAAGAAGATAAGACCTGTTCGGAAACATGGACAAGCAGATAAGACCTGTTCGGAAACAGGGACAAGGAGATATCCAAAATTTGAATTCTGGCGTCTGATACCATGTGAGAATTTGTGAAGCCAAATGCGTATCGACATTTGCTTGATTAGAACTTACAAATGAAGGCCTTTATATAGGCATTAAACAACTAACATAATAAATACACAACTACTATATTAAACACAACTACCAACTAAACTCTACACAACTTTTAACTACAAACTACTAACACAAACACACAACTAACATCCAACACTTTCATAACTAGAGTATCTGCAACTGACATTTATTTTTTGAACTCGTTGGAAATCTCACCGTCAAATTATCTTTTTCGAGTTAAGCGGAAAGGTAAAACTCCCGATTGTCCCAAACTCTTACAAGAAACACACTCTCTAAATTCGAACCCAAGACCTGAAGTTCAGGAGAGAAAATCCACAATATAATGGAGGTACCACGTCATTCGTGCAACAATCCAATCATCCATTAGCACGCGTGCTAAAATATTAAAAAACAACTAAAAAGATAGATTTTAAATCATACATGTTATTTACTAATTTGTTGGTGATACCACGTTATCCATGTCCCGTTGTACCAAAAAATTACGAAGTTCAGATCCTGAACCCTACGCCACCAAGCCACGGGACCATCTGCAACTGACTTGATTGCACCCACCTCCATTGTGCTTGATCTGTAACCCGTTTATATCTTCTTGCCTAAGAATGTTATGTGCTTGTGAGTGTCAGTGTGGAATTATTCCCAGTACGTCGATCGTCTGGCCTGCAGCAGCAGGATAATAGTTGATGTGCAGAGCTTGCAATGATTGTGCAGTCCCAGGAAGGCATCCTTATCCATCCCATGATTGTAGAAACTGAACGTAAGAGCTCTTCTCAACACTTCGTAATACTTTGTTTATTTTTTAATTGTTATAATATAAAAAGTTTATTACACTTTTATATGGTTTGTTTTGATGAATTAGATAAATATGTATGAATTTATTACATACCAAATAGAAAAAAAGTTAGCCCTATGGGTGAAATTTTTGGATTCGCTTCTGGTTGACTCCAAGATTTGATCCCGATGATAATTAAATTAAATTACTTGAAAATCACCGAACAGACTCTTGAGGCGTTCATCCTGCTTTTTTTAAATACTTAAAAAAAATTGGAAACTTGCAGTTGACTGCGGTAGTGACAGTGAGAATTTTCAAGTAACAAAGCACAAACAAGTTACAAGTGTATGAATTACAAACTGCTGCATCAATTCTGTTACAGTACATATGACAAAATATTACAATTTAATTTGGTTACTGTGTTCTTACAACGAACTTTGAACAATCAGTAAACCGAACTGGAATGATACAATTGAACATGTGAAACAAATGACAAAACACAATTAATAGAACAGGACAATCGCAGAAAGAGAACGCGAAAAACAGTAAATCAGTCCCAGCGATGAAGGCAGAATTCCGAGGCTTGTTGATGCGGCAACAATCTCCTTAAAACAAATTCGTCCCCTACCGATTGGTGCAGTAGAACGCGAGACGTCTGTTTCCCAGGATGCAACGGAAAAAGAGGAGGAAATGGGCACCACCAAATTCGACTGCAACGAACAACCGAAGTGCTTGAACTCTTCTAAAAAGAAAGCTTAAAACTTGTTTTGTGTATTCAACTAAACAAAACGAAAATACACATCTCTATAAAAAGAAATTAACATGCCAATTAAATGAGTTAGGGGAGACCTTCCATTTGATTTGTAACCACTTAGTAATTAATAAAATTGAATTAACTGTTATGGAACATCAAAAGCTTGGAAAAATAAAGAGGAGGCTTGCAAAAATTCGCTAGGCCGGGCTCGCACATTTTGGTCCGGCATTCGTGTACGCAGGACACGCGGGTGCACACGAGCCAAGCTTGATTCGGATTTGATTTGCACCCCCCCCCCCCCCCCCGCGCACGTAGAGAGAGCCTCTATCCTTATAACTCTTACCCATCTATATGAGCAATCATATATAAGCATAATTCACTCTATAGCTTTCCCATATGGGACAAGCTTTTTTTCTTTATTTTCCAACACCAATGGGTGAACTTTGAGCAACAATTTCTCATTCACCCAAGCACCATTTTAAGCATATGAATATACCATTTCGAAGTACTCACGGAGGAGTATCCGAATCATTCAATAACAACCACTAACACGAAGTGGACCATGCTTAAAATTGAGCCTCAAAATGCTTATCATAAGCATTTTCCAACAATCCCCCACATGAATGAAATTGGCGAAAAAACGTCGAATAAAATTATTTTATAAAACATTTTATTTTGACCTAGAAGAGTTCAACGGTTCAACACCTGCATAGGATAGGTAGGCCTCAGCCTTTGAACCTTCCCTTGTGAAAATATATCTCATTTACTGGCTGACAGTGGACGCGATGTCATTGAACTGTACTGCCGTTCATGTAAATGGAGAACATATATCACACAGATGTTTTACCTAACACATCTGAGTTCTCATTGTTATGCTCATTTTGGCCATGAACATCAACCTGGTTCTGCAAGAGTTTCTAAGAATTGTGCCCCGTACAATTCCCTTTGAAGCGGCCCCACTTCTCTCTCACATAGGTGATTTCTTATTTAAGAGCATCTCGTAATACTCTGCTCGGATTTCCGACGCATAAGAATCATTAAAAGCTTTGCTTAACCTCAATCCATACGAGCATCACTATTTCATTTCACCATAGGAATGGACTAGAGGGTAAACCCCCCACAGTGAACCAATTATGTCTTTTACGAGTAGGTTGTCCCATTGAACCTAGATCTTGGGATCTCCAGTCAACAAGGTTGGGTTTTCCTTCGTAATAAACATTTATCTAATGGGGTTTAGTCCCATTCCCCTCGATGATTTCACAACCAACTCTCTATTTAACCCTTTGGTTAGCGGATCCGCAATGTTATCCTTTGACTTTACATAGTCAATCGAAATAACTCCAGTAGAGAGTAATTGTCTAACGGTATTGTGTCTACGACGAATATGTCTAGACTTACCATTATACATATTGTTATGTGCCCTTCCAATTGCAGATTGACTATCGCAATGAATGCAAATTGCTGGCACTGGCTTTGGCCAACTTGGAATATCCTCTAGAAAATTTCGAAGCCATTCTGCTTCTTCAGCACACTTGTCTAATGCAATGAATTCTGATTCCATTGTAGATCTGGCTATCACAGTCTGTTTGGAGGATTTCCATGATATAGCTGCACCTGCTAGTGTAAACACATAGCCACTGGTAGACTTTGAGTCTTTCATGTCAGATATCCAATTAGCATCACTGTATCCTTCGACTACAGCTGGATATCTATGATAGTGCAACCCATAATTACGAGTAAAACGTAAGTACCTAAGTACTCTCACTATTGCTTTCCAGTGATCAACCCCTGGATTACTCGTATATCTGCTGAGCTTGTTTACTGTACAGGCTATATCAGGTCTTGTACAACTCGATAGATACATCAAACTCCCGATCACTCTAGAGTATTCTACTTGAGATATACCATCTCCCCTATTCTTCGATAGGTGTAGACTCACATCTAAAGGAGTTCTAGCCACAGCAGAATCATCATTGTTGAATTTACCAAGAATCTTGTCCACATAGTGCGACTGATCAAGAATAAGTCCATCAGGACTTCTCGAGACCTTTATTCCCAGAATGACATCTGCTAGACCCATGTCTTTCATGTCAAACTTGGATTTCAGCATATTCTTGGTAGATTTCACCATTTTAACATTACTCCCGACAATCAATATGTCATCAACGTAGAGACATAAAATGACATAGCCAACTTCTGTCTCTCTGACATAAATGCATTTATCACACTCATTGATTTTGAAACCATTTGCTAACATGGTGTCATCAAACTTTTTATGCCACTGTTTCGGAGCTTGTTTTAATCCATACAAGGATTTAACCAACTTACAGACTTTCTTTTCTTGTCCTGGAGCTATAAAGCCTTCAGGTTGTTCCATGTAAATTTCTTCATCTAAATCTCCATTTAGAAAGGCTGTTTTCACATCCATCTGATGTACCTCAAGATTGCGCAAAGCTGCAATCGCTATTATCATCCTTATGGAATTTATTCTCGTTACAGGAGAATAAGTATCAAAGTAATCAAGACCTTCACGTTGTCTGTAACCTTTAATTACAAGTCTTGCTTTGTACTTGTCAATTGATCCATCTGCCTTCATTTTCTTCTTGAAAATCCACTTGGATCCTAAAGGTTTACATCCTGGAGGAAGATCCACTAACTCCCAGGTGTGATTTTGTAAGATGGATTCAATTTCACTATTGATGGCATCTTTCCACAAAGCACCATCAGCTGACCTTACAGCTTCGTTATAGCTTTGAGGATCATTTTCTAGCAAAAATGTCAAAAAATCTGGACCAAATGATTTTTCCGTTCTAGCTCTTTTGCTACGTCTTGGTTCAAGTTCAACAACTTGTTGATCCTCCGGAACATTTATTTGTTCTCGGTCCTGACTATCTTCAATGATAGTCTCATGTACCCGTTTGTGTACATTTGAATTCGAATTAGTTTTACAAGGAAAAACGTGTTCGAAAAAGGATGCATTCCTCGACTCCATTATCGTATTCTTGTGAATATCTGGTATATTAGACTCATGCACAAGAAATCGATAAGCATTACTGTTATGCGCATATCCTATGAAAATACAATCAACAGTTTTTGGTCCTATCTTCACCTTTTTAGGTGGAGGAATAACTACCTTGGCAAGACACCCCCACACTCGTAGAAATTTGTAGGAAGGTGCTCTTCCTTTCCACATCTCATAAGGAGTTTTCCCTGCATCTTTTCGTGGTACCTTATTTAAAAGGTAATTAGCTGATAAAACAGCTTCTCCCCACATATTCTGAGGTAAGCCAGAGCTGATTAACATAGCGTTCATCATCTCTTTCAAGGTACGATTCTTCCGTTCTGCAATCCCATTGGATTGAGGTGAATAAGGAGCTGTGGTTTGATGTATGATTCCATTTTGTTCACAAAGTGATTCAAAAGGGAAAACATACTCACCACCACGATCACTTCTCAACTCCTTAATTCTTTTGTTCAGTTGATTCTCAACTTCATTCTTATAGAGAACAAATTTCTCTATAGCTTCGTCCTTGCTTTTCATCAAATACACATAGCAAAATCTAGTGCAATCATCAATAAAGGTAATAAAATATTTATTACCGCCTCTCGATTGTATTGAATTAAAATCACATACATCGGTATGAATAAGATCAAGTGGTTCAGAGTTTCTTTCAATACTATGAAAAGATGATCTAGTTAGTTTTGCCTCAACACAAGTATCACACTTATGTTTGTTATCAATTTTAAAATTTGGAATGTGGTTCATGTTAATTAATTTCCGTAATGAATTAAAATTAACATGTCCTAATCTACCATGCCATAGATTAGAGTACTCAACAATATAAGCAGAAGAACTAGCTTTATTGATATTCTTAGGTTTAACAACCATTACATTGAGCTTAAAGAGCCCATCAGTTACATACCCTTTTCCCACATACATCCCATTTTTAGTTAAAACTACTTTATCAGACTCGAACACCATCCGGAATCCATGCTTGTTCAGAAGTGATCCAGACACAAGATTCTTCCGTATTTCTGGTACATACAGAACGTTGTTCAAAGTCAACTCTTTCCCAGAGGTCATCTTCAGAATCACCTTGCCTTGACCTTCAATCTCAGATGTTGCTGAATTTCCCATGTATAATTTTTCCCCATTACCAGTAGGCTCAAAAGAAGAAAACATGCTCTTGTCCGAGCACACATGTCGAGTGGCACCAGTGTCAATCCACCACTCTCTTGGGTTAGAACCCACAAGATTCACCTCAGAAACCACAGCTGAAAGGTTAATGTCTGAAACATCTTGAGTCATTTTCCATCACATTAGCCTCTTGATTCTTTTTCTTCTTCGGCAGTCTGCACTCAGAAGACTTGTGACCCATTTTGTCACAGTTGAAGCATTTTCCTTGAAATTTGGATTTCTTGGAAACTCCTCCTTTAGGGCCCATCTTTGACCCTTTGTTCTTAGGGTTCTTGTTCTTATGGCCATGTTCAACAACATTTACTTTGGCCTCATGAGTTATTCCTCTCTTGTCAGATACTCTGATTCTTCCTCAATTCTAAGCTTAAGAACCAAGTCTTCAATGCTCATTTCTTTTCGCTTATGCTTTAGATAATTCTTGAAATCTTTCCAACCAGGTGGTAGTTTTTCAATTATCGAGGCTACTTGGAAGGTTTCACTTAAAACCATCCCCTCAGCATGAATTTCTGCTAGAATAATTTGCAATTCTTGTACTTGACTTAACACAGTTTTGGAATCAACCATCTTAAAATCTAGGAAACGGCCTACGACAAATTTCTTAGTACCGGCATCCTCAGTTTTATATTTTCGGTCTAAAGATTCCCAAAGCCCTTTTGCTGTTTTCATTCCGGCATACACACTGTACAAGGAATCACTCAGCCCATTTAGCACATAATTCCTACATAGGAATTCAGAATGTTTCCAAGCATCGATTGCACTGATCACTTGGATATCAATCTCACCCTCCACGGGTTCAGGAGCATCTTCCTTTAGAAACCTCGCAAGGTTCAACGTGGTCAAGTAGAAAAACATTTTCTGTTGCCACCGTTTAAAATTCTGTCCACTGAATTTTTCAGGTTTTTCTGCAGCAGGATTGACATGGCTCACATGTCCAACAGGTTGTCTAGCCACAGAGGCAGTGACACCTTGGCCAGCCACAGCGGCTGCCATATTAAGCCCAGAGGCTGAAGCAAGTTGGCCAGCCGAAGAGGCTGCCACTGCACTTTGGCCAGCCACAGGGGCTGCCAACATTCTGCCCAACCACAGGGGCTGCCAGAACATCTACTGTGTTTGGACTGTTTTCCATATCCACAGAGCGAATTTGTTTTAAGACTATTACAATTTAATTTGGTTACTGTGTTCTTACAACGAACTTTGAACAACAGTAAACGAACTGGAATGATACAATTTGAACAGTGAAACAAATGACAACAACACAATTAATAGAACAGGACAATCGCAGAGAAAGAGAACGCGAAAAACAGTAAATCAGTCCCAGCGATGAAGGAATTCCGAGGCTTGTTGATGCGGCAACAATCTCCTTAAAACAAATTCGTCCCCTACCGATTGGTGCAGTAGAACGCGAGACGTTGTTTCCCAGGATGCAACGGAAAAATAGGAAATTGGGCACCACCAAATTCGACTGCAACGAACAACCGAAGTGCTTGAACTCTTCTAAAAAGAAAGCTTAAAACTTGTTCTTGTATTCAACTAAAAAAAACGAAAATACACATCTTATTAAAAAGAATTAACATGCCAATTAAATGAGTTAGTGGGAGACCTTCCATTTGATTTGTAACCACTTAGTTAATTAATAAAATTGAATTAACTGTTATGGAACATCAAAAGCTTGGAAAATATAAGAGGAGGCTTGCAAAAATTCGCTGGGCCGGGCTCGCACATTTTGGTCCGGCATTCGTGTACGCAGGACACGCGGGTGCACACGAGCCAAGCTTGATTCGGATTTGATTTGCACCCCCCCCCCCCCCCCGCGCACGTAGAGAGAGCCTCTATCCTTATAACTCTTACCCATCTACATATGAGCAATCATATATAAGCATAATATTCACTCTATAGCTTTCCCATATGGGACAAGCTTTCTTTTCTTTATTTTCCAACACCAATGGGTGAACTTTGAGCAACAATTTCTCATTCACCCAAGCACCATTTTAAGCATATGAATATACCATTTCGAAGTACTCACGGAGGAGTATCCGAATCATTCAATAACAACCACTAACACGAAGTGGACCATGCTTAAAATTGAGCCTCAAAATGCTTATCATAAGCATTTTCCAACAATCCCCCACATGAATGAAATTGGCGAAAAAACGTCGAATAAAATTATTTTATAAAACATTTTATTTTGACCTAGAAGAGTTCAACGGTTCAACACCTGCATAGGATAGGTAGGCCTCAGCCTTTGAACCTTCCCTTGTGAAAATATATCTCATTTACTGGCTGACAGTGGACGCGATGTCATTGAACTGTACTGCCGTTCATGTAAATGGAGAACATATATCACACAGATGTTTTACCTAACACATCTGAGTTCTCATTGTTATGCTCATTTTGGCCATGAACATCAACCTGGTTCTGCAAGAGTTTCTAAGAATTGTGCCCCGTACAATTCCCTTTGAAGCGGCCCCACTTCTCTCTCACATAGGTGATTTCTTATTTAAGAGCATCTCGTAATACTCTGCTCGGATTTCCGACGCATAAGAATCATTAAAAGCTTTGCTTAACCTCAATCCATACGAGCATCACTATTTCATTTCACCATAGGAATGGACTAGAGGGTAAACCCCCCACAGTGAACCAATTATGTCTTTTACGAGTAGGTTGTCCCATTGAACCTAGATCTTGGGATCTCCAGTCAACAAGGTTGGGTTTTCCTTCGTAATAAACATTTATCTAATGGGGTTTAGTCTCATTCCCCTCGATGATTTCACAACCAACTCTCTATTTAACCCTTTGGTTAGCGGATCCGCAATGTTATCCTTTGACTTTACATAGTCAATCGAAATAACTCCAGTAGAGAGTAATTGTCTAACGGTATTGTGTCTACGACGAATATGTCTAGACTTACCATTATACATATTGTTATGTGCCCTTCCAATTGCAGATTGACTATCGCAATGAATGCAAATTGCTGGCACTGGCTTTGCCAACTTGGAATATCCTCTAGAAAATTTCGAAGCCATTCTGCTTCTTCAGCACACTTGTCTAATGCAATGAATTCTGATTCCATTGTAGATCTGGCTATCACGGTCTGTTTGGAGGATTTCCATGATATAGCTGCACCTGCTAGTGTAAACACATAGCCACTGGTAGACTTTGAGTCTTTCATGTCAGATATCCAATTAGCATCACTGTATCCTTCGACTACAGCTGGATATCTATGATAGTGCAACCCATAATTACGAGTAAAACGTAAGTACCTAAGTACTCTCACTATTGCTTTCCAGTGATCAACCCCTGGATTACTCGTATATCTGCTGAGCTTGTTTACTGTACAGGCTATATCAGGTCTTGTACAACTCGATAGATACATCAAACTCCCGATCACTCTAGAGTATTCTACTTGAGATATACCATCTCCCCTATTCTTCGATAGGTGTAGACTCACATCTAAAGGAGTTCTAGCCACAGCAGAATCATCATTGTTGAATTTACCAAGAATCTTGTCCACATAGTGCGACTGATCAAGAATAAGTCCATCAGGACTTCTCGAGACCTTTATTCCCAGAATGACATCTGCTAGACCCATGTCTTTCATGTCAAACTTGGATTTCAGCATATTCTTGGTAGATTTCACCATTTTAACATTACTCCCGACAATCAATATGTCATCAACGTAGAGACATAAAATGACATAGCCAACTTCTGTCTCTCTGACATAAATGCATTTATCACACTCATTGATTTTGAAACCATTTGCTAACATGGTGTCATCAAACTTTTTATGCCACTGTTTCGGAGCTTGTTTTAATCCATACAAGGATTTAACCAACTTACAGACTTTCTTTTCTTGTCCTGGAGCTTAAAGCCTTCAGGTTGTTCCATGTAAATTTCTTCATCTAAATCTCCATTTAGAAAGGCTGTTTTCACATCCATCTGATGTACCTCAAGATTGCGCAAAGCTGCAATCGCTATTATCATCCTTATGGAATTTATTCTCGTTACAGGAGAATAAGTATCAAAGTAATCAAGACCTTCACGTTGTCTGTAACCTTTAATTACAAGTCTTGCTTTGTACTTGTCAATTGATCCATCTGCCTTCATTTTCTTCTTGAAAATCCACTTGGATCCTAAAGGTTTACATCCTGGAGGAAGATCCACTAACTCCCAGGTGTGATTTTGTAAGATGGATTCAATTTCACTATTGATGGCATCTTTCCACAAAGCACCATCAGCTGACCTTACAGCTTCGTTATAGCTTTGAGGATCATTTTCTAGCAAAAATGTCAAAAAATCTGGACCAAATGATTTTTCCGTTCTAGCTCTTTTGCTACGTCTTGGTTCAAGTTCAACAACTTGTTGATCCTCCGGAACATTTATTTGTTCTCGGTCCTGACTATCTTCAATGATAGTCTCATGTACCCGTTTGTGTACATTTGAATTCGAATTAGTTTTACAAGGAAAAACGTGTTCGAAAAAGGATGCATTCCTCGACTCCATTATCGTATTCTTGTGAATATCTGGTATATTAGACTCATGCACAAGAAATCGATAAGCATTACTGTTATGCGCATATCCTATGAAAATACAATCAACAGTTTTTGGTCCTATCTTCACCTTTTTAGGTGGAGGAATAACTACCTTGGCAAGACACCCCCACACTCGTAGAAATTTGTAGGAAGGTGATCTTCCTTTCCACATCTCATAAGGAGTTTTCCCTGCATCTTTTCGTGGTACCTTATTTAAAAGGTAATTAGCTGAATAAAACAGCTTCTCCCCACATATTCTGAGGTAAGCCAGAGCTGATTAACATAGCGTTCATCATCTCTTTCAAGGTACGATTCTTCGTTCTGCAATCCCATTGGATTGAGGTGAATAAGGAGCTGTGGTTTGATGTATGATTCCATTTTGTTCACAAAGTGATTCAAAAGGGAAAACATACTCACCACCACGATCACTTCTCAACTCCTTAATTCTTTTGTTCAGTTGATTCTCAACTTCATTCTTATAGAGAACAAATTTCTCTATAGCTTCGTCCTTGCTTTTCATCAAATACACATAGCAAAATCTAGTGCAATCATCAATAAAGGTAATAAAATATTTATTACCGCCTCTCGATTGTATTGAATTAAAATCACATACATCGGTATGAATAAGATCAAGTGGTTCAGAGTTTCTTTCAATACTATGAAAAGATGATCTAGTTAGTTTTGCCTCAACACAAGTATCACACTTATGTTTGTTATCAATTTTAAAATTTGGAATGTGGTTCATGTTAATTAATTTCCGTAATGAATTAAAATTAACATGTCCTAATCTACCATGCCATAGATTAGAGTACTCAACAATATAAGCAGAAGAACTAGCTTTATTGATATTCTTAGGTTTAACAACCATTACATTGAGCTTAAAGAGCCCATCAGTTACATACCCTTTTCCCACATACATCCCATTTTTAGTTAAAACTACTTTATCAGACTCGAACACCATCCGGAATCCATGCTTGTTCAGAAGTGATCCAGACACAAGATTCTTCCGTATTTCTGGTACATACAGAACGTTGTTCAAAGTCAACTCTTTCCCAGAGGTCATCTTCAGAATCACCTTGCCTTGACCTTCAATCTCAGATGTTGCTGAATTCCCATGTATAATTTTTCCCCATTACCAGTAGGCTCAAATGAAGAAAACATGCTCTTGTCCGAGCACACATGTCGAGTGGCACCAGTGTCAATCCACCACTCTCTTGGGTTAGAACCCACCAGATTCACCTCAGAAACCACAGCTGAAAGGTTAATGTCTGAAACATCTTGAGTCACATTTTCCATCACATTAGCCTCTTGATTCTTTTTCTTCTTCGGCAGTCTGCACTCAGAAGACTTGTGACCCATTTTGTCACAGTTGAAGCATTTTCCTTGAAATTTGGATTTCTTGGAAACTCCTCCTTTAGGGCCCATCTTTGACCCTTTGTTTTAGGGTTCTTGTTCTTATGGCCATGTTCAACAACATTTGCTTTGGCCTCATGAGTTATTCCTCTCTTGTCAGATACTCTGTTATCTTCCTCAATTCTAAGCTTAAGAACCAAGTCTTCAATGCTCATTTCTTTTCGCTTATGCTTTAGATAATTCTTGAAATCTTTCCAACCAGGTGGTAGTTTTTCAATTATCGAGGCTACTTGAAGGTTTCACTTAAAACCATCCCCTCAGCATGAATTTCTGCTAGAATAATTTGCAATTCTTGTACTTGACTTAACACAGTTTTGGAATCAACCATCTTAAAATCTAGGAACGGCCTACGACAAATTTCTTAGTACCGGCATCCTCAGTTTTATATTTTCGGTCTAAAGATTCCCAAAGCCCTTTTGCTG
The DNA here is from genome assembly GCA_019454045.1 of Zanthoxylum bungeanum. NCBI lineage: Eukaryota > Viridiplantae > Streptophyta > Magnoliopsida > Sapindales > Rutaceae > Zanthoxylum > Zanthoxylum bungeanum. Next base: position 36,177 of record SKCR01052659.1, read on the forward strand.
TTTTCATTCCGGCGTACACACTGTACAAGGAATCACTCAGCCCATTTAGCACATAATTCCTACATAGGAATTCAGAATGTTTCCAAGCATCGATTGCAGTGATCACTTGGATATCAATCTCACCCTCCGGGGTACATGAGCATCTTCCTTTAGAAACCTCGCAAGGTTCAACGTGGTCAAGTAGAAAAACATTTTCTGTTGCCACCGTTTAAAATTCTGTCCACTGAATTTTTCAGGTTTTTCCGCAGCAGGATTGACATGGCTCACATGTCCAACAGGTTGTCTAGCCACAGAGCAGTGACACTTTGGCCAGCCACAGCAGGCTGCCATATTAAGCCCAGAGGCTGAAGCAAGTTGGCCAGCCGAAGAGGCTGCCACTGCACTTTGGCTAGCCACAGGGGCTGCCACCACATTCTGCCCAACCACAGGGGCTGCCAGAACATCTACTGTGTTTGGACTGTTTTCCATATCCACAGAGCGAATCTTGTTTTAAGACTATTACAATTTAATTTGGTTACTGTGTTCTTACAACGAACTTTGAACAATCAGTAAACCGAACTGGAATGATACAATTTGAACAGTGAAACAAATGACAACAACACAATTAATAGAACAGGACAATCGCAGAAAGAGAACGCGAAAAACAGTAAATCAGTCCCAGCGATGAAGGCAGAATTCCGAGGCTTGTTGATGCGGCAACAATCTCCTTAAAACAAATTCGTCCCCTACCGATTGGTGCAGTAGTAGAACGCGAGACGTCTGTTTCCCAGGATGCAACAGAAAAAGAGGAAATTGGGCACCACCAAATTCGACTGCAACGAACAACCGAAGTGCTTGAACTCTCTAAAAAGAAAGCTTAAAACTTGTTTCTGTATTCAACTAAACAAAACGAAAATACACATCTCTATTAAAAAGAAATTAACATGCCAATTAAATTGAGTTAGTGGGAGACCTTCCATTTGATTTGTAACCACTTAGTTAATTAATAAAATTGAATTAACTATTATGGAACATCAAAAGCTTGGAAAAATAAAGAGGAGGCTTGCAAAAATTCGCTAGGCCGGGCTCGCACATTTTGGTCCGGCATTCGTGTACGCAGGTGCACACGAGCCAAGCTTGATTCGGATTTGATTTGCACCCCCCCCCCCCCCGCGCACGTAGAGAGAGCCTCTATCTTGTAAACTCTTACCCATCTACATATGAGCAATCATATAAGCATAATATTTTCACTTATAGCTTTCCCATATGGGACAAGCTTTCTTTTCTTTATTTTCCAACACCAATGGGTGAACTTTGAGTAACAATTTCTCATTCACCCAAGCACCATTTTAAGCATATGAATATACCATTTCGAAGTACTCACGGAGGAGTATCCGAATCATTCAATAACAACCACTAACACGAAGTGGACCATGCTTAAAATTGAGCCTCAAAATGCTTATGAATAAGCATTTTCCAACAAAAATTAGACCTTAACCATTTTGGGAAATTTTCTTATTTTTTCCAATTTAATCTCTTTATTAAAACGGTATTGGGTTTATTTATTTCCCTTGTATGAGTTTATTTACTTATGGAAGTAAGTTTACTCTAATGTTATTAACAAAGATTAATGAGGTTTACTAATGTGGTGGATTTATTTAAAAAATAAAAAAAATTATTTCTCACATACCAAGCAACCAATTATTTTCCATGGCCAACATCGAGAGGATCTGCAATCTTACAGTGAGAGGCATAGCCTTCGCTGCGACGCTGCGATAGTTGTGATGATCACAAGCCATCAGACATTTAGATTCAATGCAGTTTCATATGAAACAAAGTACTACAGTGACATGCCAGCCTTCTGGTGAGTTTTAGTATTATATATGCAGTTGCTAATGTTATTGTTCATGTGTTTTTTGCCTTTTCTTAAGAAAACCAGTCCCATTTGAATCTGATGAAGGTGAACAACTTCAAAGAACAAAGTGTCCAAGTTGGCACAAATTGTTTGTCGTTTCACAATCCTAAATGAAACTCAGGTCTTCTCACAAACTTTTTTGTATTTTGACATGGATGCCTCTAACTAATTGAGCGAACTTATAGGTACATGTCCAACCTCTACTTCAAGTAATATGGGATATTATATATAGGGATGGTAAGGGACCGGATATGGTACGGGATGTCATTACTCGTACCACTTTGTTCAATCAACGAGTATGAAAATTATCACCTTATGGGTCCCCGTTCATATGAGGATTTTACTATAAATATCCGTACCCGACTCATCCAATCAACATGTATAAAAACCCGCCCATAACATATTGGATCCATGCGGATCCCATCCCTGCATGGATTTTTACCATCCCTAATTACACATGGCTTCCTCCTCCTATAAATGAGCTCTAATTAAGCTTCCATTTTCTGCCAACTGCTTTCTCAGCTCCAAAATTTCATCAACTGTAAAACTTATAACCATTGCCAAGCATCTTCAACAAGTTTGAGGAGGAAAGAAAGTGCTCCCTCTAATCAGGATGAAATTAGGCTGGTCCAAGTTCATGGAACAACACTGATGAAAGCAATGAATCATAATGAGCTTTGTAGCTTATTGTCAACAGTCTGTCGTAAGTCAGCCAACTTTTAATTTGATAGTTTGTTTAGGCTCTATGGATGAAATAGATTATTTTAAACCATTAAAAATTTCCAACAATTTAATTGTTTTTTTTCGGAAACATCTTAGAGCTGTTTCCATCAGTACTACATTTTGATTATTAGGGTTTGGTTCTGAATCCGAATGTTAGGGTTAACTCTGATATTATTTGTCGAGGGTTGCACAGAAGATGGTTAGGTATTCAACCCAACCTACTAGCTTACTTAATGGAGGGATCTATCCTACTTATCATAGGGATGTCAATATCTATACTCATGGTCCGTCAAGGAATAGATACGAAAAATTATATTTATATCTGATCCCAATGTACCGATCCCACGAGCCTCCGTTCACACATAAACTTTCACATTTACTAATACGAGGATATCAATACTCATCTAACCCGTCAAATCAACATGTATATAAAATTATAAATGTACTCGCTAATAACACACTGGTCTCACAAGCCCCCATCCCTTAATTTTTTTTTACCATCTTTATTATTAAAAAAAAAAATTTAAAAAAAAAATGAAAGAACTAAAGATTTATTAGAGAAGAAGAGCTCTTAATTTTTTGTATATTTTCTAATAAGCGTGAATGCTCTTTATATATAGACAATTTCTGAATTTCAATCATACATGGAATATATTTTAAACAATTCAATCATGAAAAGATTTAATTATTTTAAATATAATTTGATACAAATTAAACTCTTAAATAATTAATCCAAAATAAAAAAGGTTAAGCCTATTAAAAAAGAGAAAATCTCGCGCATGAGGGTCTTCTATGCGCTTGAGTTATTGAGTGTGAGCGTCCATTTGAAAGGATTTTAGATTGGGCTCTCATGTGGGCTTACCTTGTGCACATGGGCTTTCCCTACTGGGCTTGGTTACCCCCCTCCATATATGATTTCTATATATAAATCCTTTAAAACTCTTTTCCTTTTCCGGTGTGAGATTAGTAGTATTTTGAAATACTATACAATATCTACTCAAGATATACAATATATATCAATACTCATATATGACCCGTCAAATCAATAAGTGTAGAAAATTGTATATGTACTCACATTTAACACAATCCCCTATCGGTAAGGGCATCTCCAACTCTATCTTCAAATTTGGTATAACTTTTGCATCAAATCTTATACTCTCTCCGACCCACAGTTTCAAATTTTACTTTAAAAAATATTCTTTAGAATATTCAATATTCTGATACGGTCTATACGAGTTTACTTTACTAACCAAGTAATGTAAACCTTGAGCATGAACTGTTTAAAATGATATTTTATAATACAACTTAATGTCAGTTGTGACGTTTTTACAACAATACCATAACTAGTCATTTTAAGGCCAATCACGTCTTTACCATATATAAAAAAGAATATATATTGATAAAACTTTTTATTTTATTCAAAATTAAATATTTACATATATATATATATAATATATATGTTGATGGTGTTTTTAGGCACTATGGTATTTAAGACAGCACGACAGGGGAAAAAGGGTAATTCTCCTTGGTCAAGATCATTAATACCGACCCGATCACATGAGTGAGTGGCCGAGAACTTTATGATCCGATAACCGACCACTTTGGTTCGGATGACCGGGCAATTATCAGGTCGACAGCAGCATTCTCAATACAAAAGACTATTATGACCGACCACATGAAGACCGAGCATAGGGCAAGACATGTTCGGGAAAATAAGGCATTCTATCCATATGAGATAAGATAATAAGTTATCCTACTTTCATGGGGTAAACTAGTAAGTCAATGTCCTAGTATAAGGAAAGTAAATAAAGTAAATGTAGTTTTTGGCTAGGAATCCTTATGGAAAAATGGAATAGTTTTGACTAGGAATCTTTATGGGAAAAATGAATAGTTTCAACTAGGAAATTCTTGTACAAATAGGAATATGATTTCTTCACCATTATAAATAGGAGGGTAGAGTGAAGAGAAAGAGGAGAACAAAAAAAAGAGAGAATAAGAGGAACAAGTTGAGAGCAAGGTAGAGTTGAGATCAGAATCACCAAGCTCTGACTTGTAAAACACAAAGAACGGTCTGAGAAGCGCATTTTGAATAATAAAAGTATCATCTTGTTTGTGCCCGTGGACGTAGGTCGGATCCAAATCCACCGAACCACGTAAAATCTCCTTGTTGATTGGTTGTGTATTTATCTGTTTTTGCTGAGTTTGCCTTTGGTCCCCCATAACCAAACAAATTCACTATTGAAGGAGGATTTCCTCGGGAGTGATATTCCAATATTACCCTGAGACCCAAATCAGCCGTCAACAGTTGGCGCCGTCTGTGGGGGACTAAACAAAAAGCAACTCGCGTAGTAAGACAATGGCAGAAGGCGGAAATCACCAATCGTCGGGGAATCCGGCCACAGATTGGATGAAGAAGATGGAAGAAAGCATGAAATCCATGATGGATCGGTTGGAGAGAATGAGGGAACGAACAACGAGAGACCAGACATCGGAACCAGTCAAAGAAAAAGTGAAAGAGCAGAAGGGAAAAGGGTGATAGACACAAGTGAAGACGATAGACCCAGGAGGAGGGGCCCCTATGGGATAAAATCCATAGTTGTAGAAAAAGATTCGCAAACAGAGGACACGTGGGAAGAAGAAGAAGAAGAAGGAAGACCATCACCGGATCCCTCCTATGACAGTCTCTACGACTTCAGAAAAGAGGACATGGAGCATAGCGAAAAGTGCGTGGGAAATTCCAAGGGATGAGGAACGCCGCACCGGGGCAATAGACACACGGAGAGGCACAGGATACGACATGGCGGCGCAAGCAGCGAAATAAAATCTTGGTTAAAAAGGAAATGACCAAGTGGGGAGTAGGCCTCGGGACCGATGCAGGGGATGCCCGGGATAGTGAGGAGGAATCTCCCCTCGCGGAAAAAATAAAGTCGGCAAAATTCCCAAAGCGATTCAGCATGCCGACCATGGCACCCTACAAAGGCCACTCTGACCCGAAATCACACATCGAAAGCTTTGTCTTGTTGATGGAAGTCCAGGGAGTAGTAGGAGATGCCATCTGCAAAGTGTTCCCCCTAACTTTAGGTGGACCCGCCATCCTATGGTACAGAAAGTCTGGCTCCGGGGAGCATCGGAGGCTTCACACAACTTAAGAAGTCGTTCATTCGACACTTTAAAGGGGCCTGCGTTCCCAAAAAGACGATTGGAGAATTAAGACTTATGAAGCAAGGAGATGACGAACCCCTGAAAAATTTTATTGATTGAAGATACCACAACATGGTACTGGAAGTCAGAGGATATGAGTCCCTAGAAGCCCTAGAAAGCTTAAAGGGAGCCCTAAAAGTTGGGAGGCTATGGACTCATCTGAGAATCCAGAACAAGCCGGATTATGCCACCGCCCTAGAGGTAGCCCGGAAGTTTGTCTTGGTAGAAAGCGAAGAAAAGATCTCCCGAATGGGGACGGCCAGGGGGAAAGAACAGTAAGAACAGAGGCTCCCCGACGACCGGACAGTGAGTTCAAAAGATTCAATCCAAAACCCAAAGAATTCAAACCGATACCTCGAAGAGAGCAGGAAGGAGGGGTCGCGACCCAGGTGAATCATGTAGTCCGAGAAGAAACATATATTCCCCTGAGCAAACCACCAGGGCGAATCATCATGGAAATACAGGAAAAATGCCTCTTGATAGAACCCGATCTCAGGAGATTCCCCCCAGATAAAAGGAACCAGAAGTCTTACTGCGTACATCATAATCTGAGGGGGCACACAACGGACGAATGCAAGGATCTGCGGGAACAGATAGAAGACCTGGCGAGGAATGGATATTTAAATAAATACATTGACCATGAAGTTATGGCGACTAGGCAGAGGACACATAACACTGACCAGAGATTCTAATCGGTCAGGAAAAAACTATAAACGCGGGAGTCAAAACGTACTAGAAACGGAACAGGCCCCGGGATTACAAGGTGGTCGGTCGGTATCAAACAATGCCCACAAATGAGCCAAATATAAAGTTTTTTCTCGAAATATCCCGCAGAAGAACTGTAAGGAGGACAGTATGTCCCCAAATATGAATAAAACCTTTTTCATCCGCTTTCTTAAAAAAAAAGTTGAAAGCCATATACAAAAACGGGGGACATACTCGACGCCCACTACAAAAGACAGTTGGCACCAACGCCGCTTCAACCATCGGCTCGAGGCTGGATTTTGCTCCGCCGAGGACACTTAGTTTTTCAGCTCGGGGTCGGGTTACGTCCCACCGAGTCAGCCCTTCGGACTGGGGACGTAACATTCCCCCAGGTCCAAGTGCCTTTTTCAGCTCGGGGTCGGGATACGTCCCACCGAGTCAGCCCTTCGGACTGGGGACGTAACATTCCCCCAGGTCCAAGTGCCTTTTTCGGCTCGGGGTCGGGTTACGTCCCACCGAGTCATGCTCATTGGTCTGGGGACGAGACATTCCCCCAGAACCAAGTATCTCTCTTGGCTCGGGGTCCTCAGGGACATACTCGGGCATAGGGTCCTGAGAAGCATAGCAGGGGAGGGATGATACCCCCGTGGCGATTGCTTACTCCAGTGTTAGAACATAAGGAGGAATATGTATGGATACCCCTTAATGTGTCGAATACTCTTTGATCCTCACTTACCCGATGTAATGGATCCGTGGGAAAGCATAGCACGGGGGATGATGATGCCCCCGTGACGATTGCTAACTCCAGTGATGCCGGACCTAAGGAGGAATATACCCTTAGTATCCCGGACACTCTTTGATCCATTCATCATTTGGATCCAAGAGAGGCGCAGCACGGGGATGCGTTACGCCCCTGTAGCGTGTGCCTGCTCTAGCGTGGTAAGGAGGAGCCCTCGTACAATACAGAGGCTCCACAGTGACCCGACGTATAGAGGATGTGCCCTTACCATTCAAACGCTCTCCTGATCCAAATCCTGGTTCGCCGGGACACTGAATTGAAAGATTCAGAATTGTGTTTTAGAGGCCTCGGGCAGGACGCTGTTTTGAGGCATCCGTGCTGTTGTTTACATTTGTAAAAAGTTTTCTTTTGGGACAAGTGTCGAGTCACCCCCACCTTTTTGGTCTTATTTTTCAAAGTTTTGATTTTGTTTTTCACTAGTCTGGCAAGGGGACGCCCGTGCCAGATTCGGTAGGGCTTCACAAGGTTGATTCAATTCCCTTCTGAGCAAGTCCCAAAGATTACCTGGCTCGGGGCTGGATTTCGTTCCGCCGAGACCACGTGGTTAAATTAGGCTCGAGCTGGATTCGTTCCGCCGAGGCCACTTGGTTAATTGGCTCTGGGCTGGATTCGTTCCGCCGAGATCACTTGATTTCTCTCATCTCGGGGTCGGGTTACGTCCCACTGAGTCCATCTTTTTGGTCTGGGGACGTAACATTCCCCTAGGGCCAGGTGTTCATCTCAGCTCGGGGTCGGGTCATGTCCCACCGAGTCCGTCCTTTTGGTCTGAGGACGTAACATTCCCTCAGGGCCAAGTGTTCATCTCAGCTCGGGGTCGGGTCATGTCCCACCGAGTCCGTCCTTTTGGTCTGGGGACGTAACATTCCCCGAGGGCCAGGTGTTCATCTCAGCTCGGGGTCGGGTCATGTCCCACCGAGTCCGTCTTTTTGGTCTGGGGACGTAACATTCCCCCAGGGCCAGGTGTTCATCTCAGCTCGGGGTCGGGTCATGTCCCATCGAGTCCGTCCTTTTGGTTGGGGACGTAACATTCCCCCAGGGCCAAGTGTTAATCTCAGCTCGGGGTCGGGTCGTGTCCCACCGAGTCCGTCCTTTTGGTCTGGGGACGTAACATTCCCCCAGGGCCGGGTGTTCATCTCAGCTCGGGGTCGGGTCGTGTCCCACCGAGTCCGTCCTTTTGGTATGGGGACGTAACATTCCCCCAGGGCCAGGTGTTCATCTCAGCTCGGGGTCGGGTCGTGTCCCACCGAGTCTGTCCTTTTGGTCTGGGGACGTAACATTCCCCCAGGGCCAGGTGTTCATCTCAGCTCGGGGTCGGGTGACGTCCCACCAAGTCAGCCTTTTGGTCTGGGGACGTAACATTCCCCCAGGGCCAGTGTTCATCTCAGCTCGGGGTCGGGTCGTGTCCCACCGAGTCCGTCCTTTTGGTCTGGGGACGTAACATTTCCCCCAGAGCCAAGTGTTCATTTCAGCTCGGGGTCGGGTTACGTCCCATCGAGTCGGTCGTCGTCAGCATAAGGGCAAAGCATTGTCTCCACGGGTAGATATCGGGATCCTCGTTGACTGAGCACATGAGGGTGGCAGGAAGGACCAGATTTGCAGCCAAGGCATTTTTCTCTGCGATTCCTGGAATGACCACCGACGGATTCATCGGCACACCATCTTTTTTATAGTTCCCGTCATCAACTCGCAAACTCGTTGTTACCGAGAACTAGGGGACAGATGTTGATGTGTTTTTAGGCACTATGGTATTTAAGACAGCACGACAGGGGCAAAAGGGTAATTTCTCCTGGTCAAGATCATTAATACCGACCCGACAACATGAGTGAGTGGCCGAGAACTTTATGATCCGATAACCGACCACTTTGGTTCGGATGACCGGGCAATTATCAGGTCGACAGCAGCATTCTCAGTACAAAAGACTATTATGACCGACCACATGAAGACCGAGCATAGGGCAAGACATGTTCGGGAAAATAAGGCATTATATCCATATGAGATAAGATAATAAGTTATCCTACTTTCATGGGGTAAACTAGTAAGTCAATGTTCCTAGTATGATAAAGGAAGTAAATGTAGTTTTTGGCTAGGAATCCTTATGGAAAAAGGGAATAGTTTTGACTAGGAATCTGTTGATGGTGTTTTCAGGCACTATAACATTTAAGACAGCACGACGAGGACAGAAGGGTAATTCCCTGGCTGGTTGAGATCATCAGAACCGACCCGACCACAACGTGAGAAGACCGACCACTTCGGTTCGTAAGACCGAGCACTTAAGGTCGACAGAAACACTCTCAGCATAAAAGACTGTCATGACCGACCTCATGAAGACCGACGACGGACGGCGAGACGTATGCAAGATGACGACACCCTATTCTTGCGGATAAAGATAAGCGGATTATCCTACTCTCACAAGGAAATGAAGTCAGAATCCGAAAAGGAATAAGAAAAGAGAAGGGAGAATCGGACTAGGAATCCTTACAAGGAGAATAGACTAAGTTCAACTAGGATTTCTTATGCAAATAGAGTCTGATTTCTGTATTACTATAAATAGGAGGGCATAGTATGTGTAAAAATCATGATAAAAAGGATCAACAAAACTAGTGATCTGAATCTTCAAGCCCTGACTTGTAGAGCTCCGAGAAGAGTGTTTAAGTAATAAAAGTACCATCTTTTTTGTGTCCGTGGACGTAGGTCGGATCCAAATCCACCGAACCACGTTAAATCCCCTCGTTGATTGGTGTTTTATCTGTTTTTCTGCTAAATTTGCCTTTGGTCCCCCATAACCAAACAAATTCACTATTGAATGAGGATTTCCTCGGAGAGTGATATTCCAATATTACCCTGAGACCAAAATCAGCCGTCAACAGTTGGCGCCGTCTGTGGGGAATTGGACAAAAAGCAACTCGTGTAGTAAGACAATGGCGGAAGACGGAAGCCACCAACCATCAGGGAGCTCGGCCGCAGATTAGATGGAGAAGATTGAGGAGAACCTTAGGAAAGAAAGGGAGGAAAAATCCAAACTCTGCTAAAAACCATAGTAGACCGGTTAGAAAGGATAGAAGGAGCACACAATGGAAAATTCGTTGCCGGGACTAGCCGACGAAGGAACGACATAGCAGAAGGAAAAAGAATTGTCGATATAAGTGAGGACGACAGACCCCGGAGGAGGGATCCTTACAGGGTAAGATCTGTAGTGGTTCAAGGAGATTCCCAGACCGAGGACACATGGGAGGAAGAGAGTGACAAATCGTCACCAGACCCCTCCTATGATAGCCTTCGCAACACCCGGCGAAAGAAGAAAGAATATGACGAAGAAGTGCGAGAAGATACCGGCCACGAGAAGCACCACCCCCGGGATAAGAGAAAGAAAGGAGACCGCAGGGGGCGGAATGGAACCAAAGATAGCAGCATGAAATCTTGGCTACGAGAGGAGCTGGTCAAATGGGGAGTATACCCCAATGCAAACAGAGGGGAATTCCAGGACAGCAAAGATGAGTCCCCCCTCATAGAAGAAATAAAATCAGAGAAATTCCCAAAAAGATTCACCATGCCGACCATGACACCATACAAGGGCCATACCGATCCCAAAACCCACATTGAAGGTTTCGTCCTACTAATGGAGGTGCAAGGGGTAACAGGGGACGCCATCTGCAAAGTGTTCCCCTTAACTCTAGCCGGACCGGCCATCCTATGGTATAGAACCCTGGCCCCAAGAAGCATCAGCAGCTTCACACAACTGAAAAAGTCATTCATACGACACTTCAAGGGGGCTTGTGTCCCCAGAAAGACGATTGGAGAACTAAGGCTTATGAAACAAGGAGACGACGAACCTTTGAAAGTATTTATTGAAAGATACCATAATATGGTACTCGAAGTCGGAGGGTATGAATCCCCCGAGGCCCTGGAAAGCTTGAAGGGAGCCTTGAAGGTCGGAAGGCTATGGACCCATCTAAGGATCCAAGACACCCCGGACTACGCCACCGCTCTAGAGGTGGCCCGAAAATTCGTTTTGTTGGAGAACGAAGAGAAAGTATCCCGAAAAGGGAACACTATCAGAGAAAGAACCGCAAGGGAGGGCGCCCCCCGCCTTACAGAAAGAGAATCCAGAAGACCACCCCCGAAGCACAAGGAGTTCAAACCACTGCACCGAGACAACCAAGAGAGAAGGGTGCCGACCCAAGTAAACCATGTGGTCGGGGAAGATGCATACATTCCCCTAAAGAAACCACTAAGGCAAATTGTCATGGAGATCCAGGGGAAAGGCCTCTTAGTGGAACCCGACCAAAGGAGATTCCCCCGGACAAAAGAAACCAAAAGGCTTATTGTGTACACCACAACTCCAAAGGACATGCAACAGACGGATGTAAAGATCTGCGAGAGCAAATGGAAGATCTAGCACGAAACGGGTATCTCAAAAAATACATTGACCACGAGGTCATGAAGCCAGACAAGAGCACGTGGTCGCCAAATCAATATCATCGCAAGAGGAAGAACATTGGCCGAAACTCTAACCGGTCAAGGAAAGATTACAGCAGAACCCGAGGACCAGATGTCTTAGAAACAGAGCAGGTCACAGGGCTACAGGGAGGCCGGTCGGTACCCATAATGTTCACTGAAGAGGATACCCGAGGAGTAAGTTTCCCTCATGACGATGCATTGATAATCAAGGCAATCATCAGCGGGTCGGAGGTAGACAGAATCCTAGTGGACCCCGGGAGCGCAGTTGACATAATTTCCAGAGAAGCACTGGACGACCTAGGGGTAGAATATGCAACCCTGACCAACGAATAGCACTCCCTTATACGGTTTCGGAGGATCGGCCGTCATCCCACTAGGAAGAATACAGTTGGCAATAACTGTCGGGACACATCCCCGGACCCGGACGATCATGACAGACTTCACTGTAGTAGACTGCATGAGCAGTTACCAGGCCATCGTCGGGCGACCCTTCATGATGAAAACGAAAGCCACGATGTCCTGCTACCACCTAAAACTGAAATTCCCCACTCGGGAGGGGATTAGAATTGTATGCGGAAGCCAGAAAACAGCTCGCAGCTGCTTCGCAACTCTCTCACGAGAAACTCTATGCATCACAGAAGACAGTCAAAAACGACAAAGGAACCAGAGAAAAGAAGAAGAAGACAGAGGCCCAGGGCCTGGCCAAACAAAAGTGCTCGATTCGCTACAGCTGAGGAAACCGAGGAGATAGAACTTTACGGAACAGGCCCCGAGATTACAATATCAGCACAGATATGACGAGTAGCCCCAGAGTCTACCCATCATTCTCTCGGATTCCCAACCAAGTTGGCTTCAGTTACCACTGTTGAGAGATTCATTTCTGAAATCTCATTAGTTAACTGCTCATCTTCAGTGACATAGGCCTCTTTTATCCTGCCATTGTCCTGAGATATCTTGTTTCTGCAGTCCTTTGTTATATGACCGCTCTTTTCACAGTTGTAGCACTTCTCATTGAACTTCTTGTTCGCTTGGGAAGAATCAGATTCACTGTTCTTTCTTTTCTTGCTACCCTTTACATCCTCAAAGATGTTGGCCTTAGACTCCATAAGTTGTAGCTGGCCTACTCGGACATCATGTTGTCCTGTTCGATTCTCAATCGAACTCCAAGGTCTTCAAGGCTCATCTGCTTCTTTTTGTGTTGCAGATAGCTCCTGAAGTCCTTCCATGATGGAGGCAACTTTTCAATTATGGCGGCAACTTGAAACATCTACAGAGTTTCATTCCCTCATCCAGTATTTCATGAATGAACAATGGCAGTTCACCCAACTGAGACATCACCGTCCTTGAATCTACCATCTTGTAGTCCAGGAACCTACCCACGACAAATTTCTTTTGTCCGGCATCTTCGGTTTTGTACTTCTTCTCGAGAGATTCCCAGAGAACCTTCACAGAAGTCATGCCTTGGTACACATTGTACAGGGTATTGTCAAGACCACCCAAAAGGTAGTTCTTGCATAGGAAGTCTCCAGACAACCAAGTCTGTTTTCGCTCTTCCTTGGCCAATTCAGATTCACCCTCCACAGGACCCGGAGGATCTTTGAGGAATTTAGCCAACTGAAGAGTTGTTAGGTAGAACAACATTTTGCTCTACCACTGTTTGAAACTTGCCCCACCAAATTTCTCTGGCATTTCTCCGTGAGAGACCGGTATTCTTTGATATTTCCGCTAGCCATTTGTAACTGGAAATTCAACAGGGTTCAATCAGTCTACGAAAGACGAATTGCTCAACGATCAACGAATGATCTTGTTCAAAGTGATGTACTAGGTAGTCACTTGTTGTTCTAATGGACGAAAGTTCCAATAAACACAAGTCATTGAATTTTAACTAAAGATACTTAAGGAAAATTGAACGAACGAATATTCTTCTAACACATTTTCCAATGGGATCTTTTAGTAATTCACAACCCAGATTTACACTCTTCCAATAGCACAATTAATACGATAAGTGTAGATATATAAATGTCAATCAAGATTGGATGGAATTACTTGTGCAAAATTACACTTTAAATTCTCAACCAATTATGCAACACCCAATCAATTTCAACTTTATCACTATATGTATGCTTGTGATCATTGAACAACTTAATAATAACTTAAATCTATACTACCAAGATTAATGTGTTTACAGTATATGACTAACCGAGTTAATATTAATTAAAGTTTGCAGTTTATGATACTTACATGACAAAGTCGTTAGTGTCACGTTCGAACGAGACTGTCCAGTGTGTGTGCGTTCGTGTTGCGTTTGATAACGCGTTCGAACGAAGTGTTTCCAGAGAGTTTACGTTCGCGTAGCGTTTGATACGCGTTCGAACGGTGTGATGTGAGAGAGTTCACGTTCGTATAGCGTTCGTGAACGCGTTCGAACGGAACGATTCCAGAGAGTTTATGTTGAGTTACGTTTAGGACGCGTTCGAACGTTCTAAGGCAGAAGGCTTGCGTTCGAGTTGCATTTGAAGACGCGTTCGAACGTTCTAAACGAAAGTTCAAATATTTAGCCTTCGCGTGCGTCGGGCGTTCGAACGCCCTACGGGTTTTTCATGCACAGTTCGTATTTTCCAGAAAATATTCAAACCCTAACATGCAAATTACTATCTAATAACATGATGCAATAAGTTCTTAAGATTGTTGTAAAAGTTGGTGTCATTAAACAGTAATATTAGATCTAGATGCATGAAACCCTAAAACCAGAAAACCTTTAAAACAAACCAGAAAATGGAGATTACAGATTTGTCCAAGTCGAGATGATCTCTGTCCTTAAGAACTTATTGGCTCCGTCACAGGTGCTTTACAGATTCGTTTTGCCAACGTTCTCCCAGGATTACTTGGATTCTTCTTGTTCAAGGAGCACTCCTTAACAAGTGTATGAACTTGGATCCAAATGGTGGATCTCTCTCTCAAAACAAAGAAAACAAACACAATGCCTTTTCCATTCTTGGATATTAATTGTATATCTTCTGTATATGCTGTATGGAATAAAAGCCTTTTTATATAAGGCATGGAGGGATGCCAATAGGGCACCCCTTGGGGTGGGTTGCAACCCTCCAAGGATTGCAACCTCTCATACACCCCTTGGGAATTCCAATGGTACACATATACATATACACATCATATTTAATGAATTTGAGGAATTTACAACAGGAACTGCTGTCAGACATCCCTGACACCCACAGAAAAACAGAGAAGGAAGGGGAAGTCAGTCTACGGCTAAAAAAACTACCCACGGTTTCCATGTTAGCTAAAGCAGGTGGTCTCTAAAAGTGCCCTAAAAGCAGAACCCGACAAACCATAAACTTTCCATAGCAAAACACAGATTCATAAAACACAAAAGAGGAAGAGGTCGTTCAGAAGACTTACTTGTTCTTCTCAGAAAAGGCAGAAGGTTGTTCAGTACGGGTGTGCCCGTTCCTTATGTTCGCAGCACAGAAGAAGAAAAAGACCACGGTTGAACTTCGAAAGCACGGAGTTGGGCAAATCACAGAGATATTTGCAGAAAAGAAGAAGAAATTGCCGAAAAAGATTGAACAGTGAAAGCCTCGCCCTCTTATAGTCATGGCAAAGACGCTCGTGACCATTGGATCTAAGGGAAGAGCCCGGATGAATGCCAAGTGTCGACTGCAAAAGGGGTCTCCCAAGTTTAAACAGACGGCTGAGATCAGCCCACTGTGAAGATGCCTCTGCACGGTCGATTCGTTCCCTTTTTTGGCTGGAACCCGGCGGATGTTTGACAAGTGTCAAACTTAGAAGAAACCCTAAAGTTGATTTGATAGGCATTTAAACGGACGTGACTGATTGCGTGTCTCGAGACGAAACGCTTAAAAAGAGGCAACAAAGCATTTCTCGACCCCGGACCGACCTCCAACAGAGCAAGTCAGAAACACCTTCTTTACATAGTTCCCGGCACCAACTTGCACGCTTGTTGGAACCGAGAACTAGGGGACAGATGTTGATGGTGTTTTCAGGCACTATAACATTTAAGA
Source organism: Zanthoxylum bungeanum (assembly GCA_019454045.1). Lineage (NCBI taxonomy): Eukaryota > Viridiplantae > Streptophyta > Magnoliopsida > Sapindales > Rutaceae > Zanthoxylum > Zanthoxylum bungeanum. The sequence continues at coordinate 51,997 of SKCR01052659.1, forward strand.
CAGCACGACGAGGACAGAAGGGTAATTCCCTGGCTGGTTGAGATCATCAGAACCGACCCGACCACAACGTGAGAAGACCGACCAATTCGGTTCGTAAGACCGAGCACTTTAAGGTCGACAGAAACACTCTCAGCATAAAAGACTGTCATGACCGACCTCATGAAGACCGACCGGACGGCGAGACGTATGCAAGATGACGACACCCTATTCTTGCGGATAAAGATAAGCAGATTATCCTACTCTCACAAGGAAATGAAGTCAGAATCCGAAAAGGAATAAGAAAAGAGAAGGGAGAATCGGACTAGGAATCCTTACAAGGAGAAGAGACTAAGTTCAACTAGGATTTCTTATGCAAATAGGAGTCTGATTTCTGTATTACTATAAATAGGAGGGCATAGTATGTGTAAAAATCATGATAAAAAGGATCAACAAAACTAGTGATCTGAATCTTCAAGCCCTGACTTGTAGAGCTCCGAGAAGAGTGTTTAAGTAATAAAAGTACCATCTTTTTTGTGTCCGTGGACGTAGGTCGGATCCAAATCCACCGAACCACGTTAAATCCCCTCGTTGATTGGTGTGTTTATCTGTTTTCTGCTAAATTTTCCTTTGGTCCCCCATAACCAAACAAATTCACTATTGAATGAGGATTTCCTCGGGAGTGATATTCCAATATTACCCTGAGACCAAAATCAGCCGTCAACAGAATCCTTATGGGAAAAAAGAATAGTTTCAACTAGGAAATTCTTGTACAAATAGGAATATGATTTCTTCACCATTATAAATAGGAGGGTAGAGTGAAGAGAAAGAGGAGACACAAAAAAAGAGAGAATAAGAGGAACAAGTTGGGAGCAAGGTAGAGTTGAGATCAGAATCACCAAGCTCTGACTTGTAAAACACAAAGAACGGTCTGAGAAGCGCATTTTGAATAATAAAAGTATCATCTTGTTTGTGCCCGTGGACGTAGGTCGGATCCAAATCCACCGAACCACGTAAAATCTCTTTGTTGATTGGTGTATTTATCTGTCTTTTCCTAAGTTTGCCTTTGGTCCCCCATAACCAAACAAATTCACTATTGAAGGAGGATTTCCTCGGGAGTGATATTCCAATATTACCCTGAGACCAAAATCAGCCGTCAACAATATATAAGGAAATACAATAAAAATTGGCGTGATGAGCACCAACTCTAACATGGTGAATATCAATGCAGCCCTTGGAACAAATGGTAAGGAGAGGCATGCACATGAATCATAGACACCTCGCCACAAGATTGGATCAAAGTCAATGTGGATGCAGCTATAAATATGGATAGTATTGAAGTTTGGTTGGGCGTTGTGTTCAAAAACAGCAGGGGAACAATTGTGGCAGCAGGGAAGAAAATCATATTAAAAGGGGTCGTGGAGTTTGCGGAGGCAGAGGCAATCAAATGGGGACTTCAATATGCAAAAGGATATGGTATCTCATCTTTCATTGTAGTGGATCTGGTTTCCGGCAAAAGTTCGAACTCAAAGAAAATTCTTTGGGTAATTCAAAATATTCAGGAGACAATTTACGGCTTTACTCAATTAGAGTCCAGTTCAAGCCACGAACTTGTAACGTTGTTACTCATAATTTAACTATAATGACATGTAAGAATATAGTTTCTGAATTATAGTTTTGATTTTACCAAGATTATTTTATGTAATCTTGTTTTTAAATGAATGAATTTCATTTCCTTTCAAAAAAAAATCTAAATTTAAAATTGCTTTTAATTTCTGAAAAACAAACTATAAATTATTTAATTACGCCCATGTCATTATGTTGTTACCATAAAATGGCCGTTGGATCATTGACAAAAGATCCAACGGTCGAAAAAGGGAGTCCGCGACTTAAAAAGTCGCGGACGCCCCTTTCTGGATCTGCTTCCTATACACACAACTCAAAGCAAAACAACTTTCTCAATCGATCAATTATCCATAATCTCCGTTTCCTCTCTCTAATATCTAAAAATCAAAACCCTAATTATTTTTGGTTCTAACGAATTTCTGCATTTGCGATAGCTCAATCGATGGCTTCTGGATCGTCGGGTCGGGCTAATTCGGGCTCAAAGGGTTTCGATTTTGGGTCGGATGATATCCTCTGCTCGTACGAGGATTACCCTAACCAGGATTCTTCTAATGGGAGCCATTTGGATCCTGTGATCGGGTCCAGTTCCAATACGGTATTTGAACTGTAAATTATTGGGGGATTTTGGGAAATTTGTTTTGGCTATGTGATTAGGGTTTTCGAGTTTGGGATTAGTTTAGAATTTGTTTTCTTTTTCCCGATTGCGTTGAAAGTTATGTATTGATTAATAGATAATCTTGACTCTACTGAGCTGAGCGTTTAAGTCTAAGTAGAATTTTCTCTCTCGTTTTTAGGGTTTGTACAAAAAGTTGGATTAGAGTAATATATGATCATATACACAATCGGAAGTTAATTCATAGGCTAGAGTCTGGTCAATTACATATGTTCATGCATGCAAATAATTTTGATCCCTTGTGCAGTGTGTTCTTAGTTCTTGGATTGAAGGAAATAGATTGTTTTTGGATGTGTATGAATTGGGACAAAGTTTAGTCATGTTTCAAGAGCATTGTCTCTGTGCATGAGTTTCTTTTTTGAGATGAAAAAGTTATAGTTTGTGACAATGCACTAGTTTGGTTGAACATGTTATTGAAAGTGGTCATAATAGTCTAGCCAGCTTGTCTCTGCAATACTGAGCACTGTCTTTGTGCATGAGTTTCTTTTTCGAGGGGAAAAAGTTGGTGACAATTCACTAGTTTGGTTGAACATATTGTTGAAAGTTGTACCAGAACTATGAACCATTAGTTTCTTTTTTGGTTTTGTTATCATAATTTAACGGTAGCTTGTGTTATTCATGAATGCCAATAGTTCGTGATGCCAGCTTGGTCTTGTCATTTTCACTGTTTGTTGCTAGCTGGTGTTAATTATGAATGCCACTTGTTTTGAAGTTTTTTCATTGGCTTGTATATTATAGCTAAGTCAGTCTGCTGCATCTTTAATTAAGCAGGATTTTCAAAAAAGCAGAAGGTCGAGACCATCAATGTTTCCAGCTCCTTCCTATAACCAGCCAGATGACTCTCTTAGTCAAGATGTAATTTCCATTATTGAAATAACTATGAAAAAGCATACTGATGGTGTCGTGCGTTTTCTTGAGGGAATCAGTTCGCGTCTCTCGCAATTGGAGTTGTATTGCTACAATCTTGACAAATCAATAGGAGAAATGCGATCTGATTTAGACCGTGATCACGGGGAGGCCGATACCAAGCTTAAATCTCTTGAGAAACATCTTCAGGAGGTGTGTTTAAAACTTCAAATTACACTCATCAAGAGTATGAAATGCTCAGTTTTATGTCTTGTGAAACCTTATGTTTATCAGTTTATGTGATGTGTTTGATACAGCTTTATACAGCAGCTATGACTCACCTGTAATTTTTTTATCTCTCTTCTTGTTCTAGAAGCATTTAATGTATTGTTAAATACTTTTGTGCTTTTTCCATAAATATATTAAGGTAACAATTGGGCTTTTTTTTTTCTTCCCTTTTTCTTTTTTTCCTTCACTAGTATCTTTGGAGAATAGATGAGCTCTGCCTCTACTTCAACTCTCTTTTGACTTTTGTCTTGTTCAACATTTTTTTCAACTTAAATTATATTTTAATAACGCAATTAATTTTTTTTAGTTCAAAAGAACTCAATGTGGATTGAGAAATTGTTTCTATTAACTTCATGTCTGACGTGGTTTTGAATATTTTTTAGTAAATAACACCTCTGTATGGTTGGCATGAATTTGAAAATTAGGCCATCAATTCTTTGCATTCACATACCCGTTGTGGGTTCAATTTATTTTTGTTATCATCCAGCTGACATTGCCCTGGAACTTCACATTGATTGGAAGTGTGATATATATTGTAGCAGCAGTGCTTTGTAGTTCAACAATACAATCATGTTTTTCTTTGTTTTTCTCATTAACTTGATGTGGTCTTTTAGTAGTTTAACTCCTCTGAAGTTAGATAATAACTTTTTTACCCATTGCAGGTCCACAGGTCTGTGCAGATTCTGAGAGACAAGCAAGAACTTGCAGAAGCTCAAAAAGAACTAGCTAAGCTTCAGCTTGTGAAGAAGGATTCATCCTCATCAAGCCATTCACAATTTAATGAGGAGAGAGGATCACCAGCTCCCTCTGAGGCTAAAAGGAGTGAAAACACGCCAGGTGATATGCAAAATCAGCAGTTAGCTCTTGCCCTCCCCCATCAAATTGCCCCACAGCAACAGCCTGTGGCACCACCCTCTCAGCCTCCACTTCAGAATGTGACTTATCAGCAGTCCTATTATATGCCTGCAACCCAATCACCAAACCCTCCGGCCCCAGCCCCCAGCCAACAGCCTCAAAGTCAATATATGTCTTCTGAACCTCAGTACAGACCAGACCCCTCTAGGGTGATGCCACAGCCTCAACAATCTCAGCCTACTCCAGTTCCTCCTGGTCACCAATTCCCCCCTCAGTATCAACAGCAATGGCCTCAGCAGGTACAACAAACACAACAGCCTGCAATGCAGCCACAGATGAGGCCATCTCCAACAGTTTACCCGTCATACCCCTCTAGTCAACCAACAAACCCACCTCCTCCAGAGATGTTACCAAATAGCGGTCCCATGCAAGTGCCATATTCAGGAGTTCCTCAACCAGTATCTAACCGTGCTGAAGTTATGCCTTATGGGTATGGTGCACCAGGTAGACCAGTTTCACAGCAGGCACCGGCACCCCCACAAGCCCAGCCAATTAAGGGCAACTACGGGACACAACCAGGGGATGGGTATGCAGCTGCTGGCGCTCTTCCTCCAGGGAGTTCATATATGATGTATGATAGTGAATTGGGGAGAACACACCATCTGCCTCAACAATCTCACTTCCCACAAGGTGGATACCCTCCGCAACCTACTGCAGTCAGTAATCTTTCGGCCCGGAATCCAAGCCAACCACAATTTGTTCACAACCACCCTTACAGTGATGTGATCGAGAAACTGGTGAACATGGGTTTCAGGGGTGATCATGTTGCCAGTGTTATTCAAAGGATGGAGGAGAGCGGGCAGCCTGTGGATTTTAATGCAGTTCTTGACAGGTTGAGTGCGCATTCGTCGGGGGGTTCTCAGAGAGGGGGATGGTCAGGGTAAGTAAGTACTTGTCTTCCTTTTATTACCTTGACAGTTTACTTTATCCTGCATTGCATTTGAATAAATGCGCTTTCTTTATAATGCATAATGTAAAAATAAAAAAAAACATTACATTGAGATTCATGTTTTGTTGTATTTTAATTAGCTGAAATTTATATGTAGATACTTTTCATTTATCTTTTACTACTTTGTTAACTTATTAATCTTCGTAACTAGATCGGATGTAGGTTGAAGTTGAAGTTCATCTTTTACTACCAAAACAGATCGTATGTAGGTTGAAGTTCAATAGAATTGTCTCTTACTTTGTTCTTTCAGTTGTGAACTTGTCCCAAATCCAAGAACAACTCCTCTTTCTTTCTTTCAAAGTACTACTACTAACTATGGACATGTCTAGTCTCTCTCTCTTCTTTTTCTTTTTCTTTTTCTTTTTTTTTTTTTTAAATGATAAGACATGTCTAGTCTAGACACAATCATTGTTGACAAAACTAATTCTGTTGGATGATGTTCAATCAAGCAAAATTTTCAGACAGTGAAGTAGCGTTTAGGGATGTCAATGGTTGGTTACTCGAAAATTTTAGGTATTCATAATCTAAACTGAATTCAGCAAAACAACCAAAATTTTTACCCAACTAATATTGAAAAAAGAAATAACATTATATTTGTACATATCGATATCTGAAACAATCTGAAATATCCGAAAAAAACACATTATCTGAATTTTGGATACCTGAAAATATTTTGGATACCCGATATTGGACATCCAAAATCGTCAAAAGGAATTCATATTATAATATATAGTAATAATCAAATTGGGTAAGTGCATAAGAATTTATTTTTGTTGCTGTTTATTTAGAGTTCAAGATTAGACCCGACCACCGATTCGGTTCGGTTTCAAGTGGAACCGTTAATTGGAAACGCACCAGACGGTTCCGGTTCAATTTATTTTTTAAAAAATTTTTTAAAAAAATGAAAGTTAATTTTTTTTAAAAATATTAATGGGTATTATTACCAAATAAATATATTTAGAAAATTATTACATTATATTAAAAACTTAAATTAAAAATAAAATAAAAAGTATGAACTCAAATTTATAAAAATTTAAGCTGCCTATATATTCTATTGGGGTGAGATGAATCAAAATGTAGTTCCATTACATTTTTTTTAGATAGTTAACCTCATTACAATTATTTACTCATCATGTTCCAACGGTTGATCATTCAGCTCTCGTTCCGCTTGCACTTGCAGATGCATTGTCGAACAAGTTTTCAAAATCATCTTGGATATCTTCATGTTGTCTTAGATCAGCTCGAGGGCAATCATCGGCACATGTTGCTTTTAAGGTGCTTTTATGTACTGAAGACCGTCTCGCTTCTAAAATATTACCTCGTAAACTGAAAGTTTGTTCAACCGCTACGGTGGAAATAGGTATTGTCGACACCTCTTTAGCAATAATTGATAAAACAATATATATATTTTGATGTCGGTTCCACCAATCAAGTACTTAAAAAATTTTACCTACAAAACTTTCAGTAGAAAACTTGACATTTGTTGATAAATAATTATCTAATTCTGTGTTGTTAGTCGTAGTTTCCTTTTATTTTTCATTTAATTATAATAACCAACGATCACTTGTGCTAACTCTTGAAGCTGATAGGGACTCGCTACTAGATTATCATACTAAAAGTCAATAGAGTGATATAAAGACTAAAGATGATTAAATGTAGACTAAAATCACTTAAAAAGTATTTGTTGTTGAATTTACACACATATATTCAACAAAAGATAATTAATTTATCGATGTAAGATATTATATGATATGATATGTTGGTTCGGTTATTGCCCTACGTTCCCGAAACAAAAAAGAAATTCAAATGTAAGGTTAATCGAAATAACTAATTTCATATCATTTGGAACAGAAAAAGACATTATGCCTTACATTATCGCGACAATGGTTAATCATTGGAGCGACAATGAGAGACATAGACATAAAGATGCATTCTAACTAATACTATCGTGACAATGGTTACTCATTGGCACGATAATGAGACGCTAATACAAAATGACTCTCTGACTTATATTGTCGCGCCAATGAGTAGTCATTGTCGTGACAATATGAAGCCCGTGCATATTGTCGCGACAATGAGACACTGGTTCAGAAAAGCATGACTAAAAAGTATGTCTTTTGGAGGCAAATCTTAATTGCCTATATATAGAGCACGAAAATGATTCATCATATATAACAATTTTCATATAAAAAATTCTCAAGTAGAGACTCAATAAGTGTTATATTGCATCTCTAAGTTTTGTTATATCCTAGAGTGTATTTGTCTTGCAATCATTACAACACATAGTGAGGGCAAATATTGCTCTAAGAAAGTGTCATACACACCTCAAAATTAGATTTCCCACTGCATTATCCAATAATATTGATATTTTATTATTAAAATTTTAATTCTCATTTAGTCCACGGTTAGGCGCCGTTTGGTGTAGAGTATGATGAGTTTATAAGCCAATGTATAAGTTAATTTTTAAATATTATATTAAACACATAGTTAATGTTAAAGTTAACGTCAAATTTATAATATGATATTTTTTTTCGGCACTAACTTTCCTTAATCTTCCTATCATTTTTCAAAAAGCAATCATGGCTTCCATTGGCATGTTTTTTTCCAATTGCACCGGTTTTATCTCTTTAACATCTAACCTGTTAAACTTGTAATTTTAAATTATCGAAATTGAAATATAAGTCGGAACTTTAATCATTTTGAACGTGCTAAGTGAGTACAGACTACGATTAACTTTATTCTTAGGTTATTATCATTTTATTTCTTACAAATTAAGAAATAATAGGTGAGTATAAAAAATATTAAAGTATTACATTTCAATTTCTGAAGAAGTGAAATTATTTCAACCGTTATTCTTATATGTGGATTCCACACATCGCGAGAGTTGAATTTCATAGATCTTTTTTTATGATATATAGATGTCAAAATTGTATCTGGCCCTACATAGCGAGCACCCATAGTCTCATGTGAATCCCCATTTATATGAGATTTTATTGTTACTAATATGAAAATATAAATACACATATATTAGTAATCGATTCTAACATAAAAAAACTCTTGCCATCCTCCATTCCCACGGTTTTTTTTTCCTAAAATAAAATTAATTATGGATTAAGCAAAAGCCAATGAGCTTGACTTGGTGGTATAAGGCTCAGGAATTCACCTTGAGGTCTTGGGTTCGAATCCAGATGGTGTATTTCTTGTAAGAGTTTGAGATAGCCAACGGTTTTACCTGTTCATCTTAAACTCGAAATGGGTGGTTTGACGGTGAGATTTTCAAAGATTAAAAAAAAAAAAAAAAAAAAAAAAAAAAAAAAAAAAGAGAAACAGTGCCGGTTGTGAGTGGGAAAAGGAAAAGGTTGAATTTGATTTGAAAAATAAATAAAATAGTGAGTGAGAATCAAATGAGACCATCGTCTCAAAAAAATTAAAAGACCATGTAATTTATACACACCAATCTTCTCTTTCAAATATTAAAAACAAAACTTAATCAAAAAGGGAGATATTCAAACAAGAAAGTGGTTGATAGAATAATGTCTTCTTGATTATTATACAAACACACCCCTATACTTACAAATATCACATTTTCTTTTTCAATTTTTATTTTTCTTAATAACTCATCGATCAAATCATACGTTATGATTTATGAATCAAATTAAAATGCTTTTACATTTCTTTCAATTTATAAATTTGAATTTATGAAATTACTTAATGATCAACTAGTGAGTACTTCTTACTTAGAAGTATTTTTTTCTCAAATTCTTACAAAAAACGCACTCACTGGATTCGAACCCGGTCGGATCTTGAACCATACACCACCAAACCACGCCCTTGGAGACTACTTCACTTTTAATATTCACATTTTACTCATTATAGCTAGGGGTGCCAAATTGGGTCAGGATTCGTTTATTCGTTCGATTCGATTCGCTTTAAAGCGAATACGGATTTGAAAAAATGGATTCGTTTAATAAATTTGTCAATTAGATTCGATTCATTTATTAAACAAATCGAATACGAATTTAAGCTCATTGATTCGTTTAAGATTCGTTTTATTATTTTTATTTACTAGTTCTTGTTAATTTTCAATTAAGATTCGAGAAATTATAGTTAATTATCATAGAAAAAGTAATATTTTCGATATTTAGTGAGATATTTTTAGTAAATATATTAATTACATATTTCATATGTATATATTTATGAATAATTAATGTAAATAAAGTGTGATAAATTATTTTATTAAATAATATCATTGACTAAACGAATATTCGTGTTCGATTTGTTTAATAAACGAATCGAATACGAATCTTGATATTATGATTCGTTTAATAAACGAATCGAATACGAATCCACCACATTTTGATTCGATTCGTTTAGTATTCGATACAAATTTGATTCGTTGACTCGTTTTGTCACCCCTAATTATAGCTAACAATGATCATATTAATTCAAAAATCAATATAATCTACACTTTATTCAATAATATTATTACTGGATGATGACTCATCATTATTTTGAATTGATAACAGATTATGTAGGTTAAAAATATACGGTTTACCAATAATAGGGAATTAAAGCTTTCATCAAATTTAAGTTCCTTCCCAAATTTGAAAAAGAACCAAATAAACAAAATAATCATTTAAAGATAGATAAATTTAGATTTTAAGGGTATGTTTGGTAGAGCGTTTCACTAGCGTTAACGCCAGCGTTAAAACGTTCCGCCAAACACGTTCTTCAATGCTAGCGTTAACGCTCACAAAATCATAATCTCACAACATAAAATTATTTTTCAATGATAGCTTATACTCTAAAGTTTATTTCATAACTTTTAAGTTATATTATACTTTCAGTGCAATACTCTCAACCAAAAGTGTTAAGAAATATAATCTCTAGATAACATGGAACAAATCCAAATTAAACTCACCAAGGATCTAACCACACATGCATTACTAGTCAAAGAATTCATTTACATACATGATAAAATAAAAACATAAATTCACAACACAAATGCACATTTTCTTGCAGAGAATTTCCCAAAATCTATTTATGAATCACCTGTGAGTCATTCAGTATTAGCTCCAACGAATACCCACATGTCTATATGAGCTTCCAAAGCTCATGGTACATCGGGTTAAACCATTGGAACTCCAATTCCAATATATGATATGTGTTAGTCTACTAGGTTATAGGAATTCGAACGTATTTCAAAACCAACGACTATGAATATATACTTTAAGAATAGTTTATAATAATAATATTATCTCAATGTCGGACTACTCAATGTACAATATTACTACATGACTATTCTAAGGTCGATGTCATTCTTATCATATTTACATATCAATCTAATATGCATAATGACATTACCATTAATAAGGTTTGAAATGAAAAAGTAGTTATTTTATTAATAAATAATAAAATATAATGTATAATACATTATTCAAATTGACACTCCAAGCACCAACTCCAACAAACTCCCACTTGCTTAGTGCCAAATGTCAATCCGGATGGTACCGTAGTCTCATTCTCCTCCATATGTTTATCGAATAACGTAGGAGGTAAGGCCTTAGTAAGCATGTCTGCTATGGTATCTTGTCTTTGAACCTTTAAGACCATTATGTCTTTTCGTTCAATAATCTCTCTAATCACGCGATATTTCATATCCACGTGTTTAGACTTGGAATACGCTCTCGACTCCTTAGCATGCGCAATGGCTCCGTTATTATCACAATATAATGAGATCAAATCTGTAATACTAGACACAATGTCAAGTTCTGTGATAAAATTTCTAATCCAAACAGCTTCTGAAGCCGCTGTAAATTCTGCCTCAATGGTGGAATCAATTGTTGACCCTCGCTTTGAACATCACCAACTAACCACACCGCCATTAAAGGTAAATATGTATTCGGATGTAGACTTTCTATCATCTGGATCTCCCTGAAAGTCGGAGTCTGTATAACCCTTAACTTATAGCTCATATTCTCCATATATGAGAAACTTATCCTTAGTACCCTTAAGATATTTCAGGATATGGTTCACGACTATCTATTGATCATTACCCGGATCAGATTGATATCGGCTAGTCACACTGACGCTGAAACTGATGTTAGGTCTTGTACATAGCATAACATACATAATGCTTTAAATACAAGAAGCATATGACAAGTTAGACATTCTAACTCTCTCTTCCTCAGTCTGAGGTTTCATTTTCTTCGAACGATTATCGATCGATTACCGACCGTAATATTATGTCGGTACCAAAATACTAACCGAATATATTTTCGTCGGTGATTTACAGACCAATTATCGATCAAATAAATTTTTTATCGATAAATATTACCGACGAAAAATGAAAAATAATCGGTCATTAAATAAATGAATTTCGGTCGATAATAACTCAAAATATTATCGACCGATAAAATATACAACCGGTAAAAAAATCTTTTACCGATCGTTATTTCGGTCTGTAATTCCTTGAATTTACCGACTGTATAATATCATCTATAAAGTTTACATATTCGGTAGGTAATTATATTATATTGTATTTGATTTTTTATTTGATTTTTTCTAATAAATTATATTTTATTTTTTCAATTAAAATTTAATGTTATAAATAAATAATTAATAATAAATATTATATGATAATAAATATAAAATAATAATGTTATATTAATGTATTGTATTACATTTAACAAAAATATACTACACACTAGAAGAATGAAGAGGATGAGGGGACCATCAAGAGGCAACTATTGCTGCATCAACTAAAGAGCTAGTCAAACATGCTGTTGTATCTGCTGATGCACCCGCTCCTGTATTTGTTGCTGCATCTGCTCCTGCAGCTTCTGCATTTGCTCATGTATTTGTTGATGCATCTGCTCCTACTATTGTTGCAACAATTGTCTCTGCGTAGTGATCTCTTCCTGCATTTTCACCTGTGAAACCGAGGCAGCATAAGATGAGAAACTACCATCAGATATATACTGGGAGCCCAAATCGTAGACATTTCTTCTTCTCCCCTCCAGCAATCTTAATAAACAATCAGTCCTCATCTATCGACTCCCCAGTCTGCAACAACTGGTCTCAGGCAGCTGTATAGTGATCTTGTAACAAATGTGAGACATATTAGACCGTAATATAATTTTTTTAAAAGTTATATAAGTAAAAAAAAAAACACAACTGAATATAAACATATATAAAATTTCTTAATCTTTAAATGGTCGGTATTTGGTCGGTATTTACTTATTTTTACTGAAAGAATATTTTTAGTCGGTAATATCGATCGGTAATCCAACATTCTCTTGTAGTGAATGAAATGAAAGCACAAATTCACAATACAAATGTACATTTTTCTTGCAGAGAATTTCCCAAAATCTATTTAGAATTCTATTTTTGTTTTTCTGATAATGATGATCGAGAGAATGAGCAAACAGTTTTAAGAATGTTAAAATATTTATATAGAGAAGTTGGTGGAAGTTTTTCCAATTTAGTCACATGCATGAGGAAGTTTATTAACTTCCCCATGCAACCTCTTAATGTCGGCAATTTCTTGCCCATGGGCTGGGCCGGATTGACCTATCATGGGTGACCCACCCCGGTTCTATCCAACATCTCCGACTCACGCATGATGGGTGTTAGGGTTGGTGCTCAGAGTGCCAATTCGGATCGTATTTATGTCTGATTCATAAATACGAGCAATTCTATTTTCCATAATATTACTAATTTAATGGTAGCACCCTTGTCTTTTATACACATATCGAATCTAATGACGATGAGATATCTGATTACGATTAGATCGAAACTAAATCTGGTTTAGTGATACGTGTATATAAGACAAAGACCCTATGTTTTATAGTATAGTGTGCAGTTACAACGTAGTTTGTAATTGACATTGGGAAGCGGACTATTAGTTGTATATCCTTAAATAAAGTTTCTGGTCAAGAGTTACTAACATGGGTCGGTTAGTAAAATCCGCTGAGACCAGTAAATGTCGTATATCGTGACTTGGTCCGATGGTTTATCCCAGTGAACCATGAGTCTCGGGAGACTCGTATAGACATGTAGGTGTTTATTTGATAAGCACTGAACGACTCACGAAAGATTTCCTAATAGATGGTACACCAACGTCAATAGGAATCTTCTCGAGTTGAGCGAGCATAGTGGTCTTTCGACTTGAGATACCACAGTGGGATATATGAGTTATCCTCCACACTTTGATGGCAGTCACATCACCAATCTATTTAGATCAGACCTCCGCCTGTTCATTGGGTATGGACTGATGCTTATGATATCCAGTGCGTATCAATATAGGATTCGTTAGTCCTGTGTACATGGCATATGCATCTGCACGTGTTTACGATCTAGTAAATCCATGGACGTTGTATAACTTCGGAAATCAGTTCCGAGTGTTATTTAGAGATCGTAAATTGAAAGTCGACTATATTATACCGAATGAATTTAACGTTATCATCTATATCCCAGGTATAATATGGATAGCCTGTGACGGAGGGATTATACGTATGCAATGACCTCGGCTTGCATAGTTTAGCGAGATTATCTGTGGTCGTCATAATTCACGAGTGGGTGGATTATGGACATGAAATTGGATTTCGTGACGGATAAACCTAAACTTAGAGAGTCTCACATTATGAAGTGTACTTGTTGAGCACCTGGGCAACGCGATATGAATAATACAGATTATTCATAATACTTCACCGGATTAAATGAGTTAATTCAGATTGTTTAATCGGTTAAACGACAACACAAGTATTAGGAGATTTTGGTCAATCCTAATTATTGTGTATTTGTATTTGATACATAATACGATTAGATACACATTAATTATTCGTCAAATGAGATTTTGACACATGCCATAAATATATGTATTTGTTATTTAATATAAATAAAAATAAATATATGGATGTTATTTAATTATTTAGTTATTTAATTGTTAAGTAAATTAAATAATTGAAAATTAAATATCTTATCCATTTGTCATAATTGGTATGATAAATGATGATATATAATTGGAACACATGACATGATTTTTTTATTAAACTTTATATGTTCAATTTTGATTGGTTAATATAAAGTTTGATTGAATTTAATTAGATTAAAATTGGCAAATGACCTTTATACCCTTCAAAAGTCAGTCTAACTTGAATTTAAAGGGAAAAATTGTTTTCCTTCATCACTTTTACACATTGGCTGAGAACCTCAAATTAGAAACATGAAAAATGGGTTTCATGGATGCTTGATGATTCAAGCACAAAAGTGAAGGAAAAATCAAGAAATAGCTTAAGGAACTTTGGAGTTTTAGAGGTAATCTTCAAAATCCCTAAAGCTTTGAAATTTGTTTCTTGTTTCTTGATTTCTTAGAATAGTTCTAGGGTTTCTTTGCTTGTAAAATTTGGGGCTTTTGGTTGTGGTGGATGAATTGGAAGCTAATGAAGCATGTGTAAAGTATTTTGGATGTAATTAGTGTAATTAGTATCCAATTTTATCGTTTGATGATATGTTTCCATTCTAGAGTGTTATGAACACTCTTGTAATACCTAGAATTATTGTTGGGTTGTTCATATGTGGTGACTTGATTTGGTGTTGAGATTTATTTGATTAATATTGAAAAATTGGATTTAAAGCATGATAAATTGGCAATTTCATTTTCTGTTTCAGACCTGGAATGGATCTGATTTTGTTGATGAAAAATATGTTTTATGAATATTTTGGATGTATTTTTGGTGTTGGAACAATTTCCGGAAATTATTTCCGAGTTAAAATAAGCGAAAACGGCCAAAAACGGTGTTACCAGGTGACTTTTGAGTCAATCGGGTGACGGTTGACCTAGGCAGTCCCCATAAGTGTCGGGTGGTCGGTTCGGTCAAAAATGCGTTTCACGTCATTTTGCGGGAAAATGTTTCATATAATTATGTCGCTATTTGATATTGAATAAATTGGTTTAGGTGAAATATGAATAAATTATTCATATTAGATATTGAATAATTTATTCGGTAATTTGAAAAAGTTTTAAATTACGATTTCGCCCGAACCGCGCTTCCGTCGCGCCCTTCGCCCAAAACCCCAACAATGGGATCAACAGTTTTTTATTTATCTCTTTAAGAACAACTCATACTTAACAATTATTTTGTGCGACCAGCATACCTCGGGAGCTCATTTGTTATACATCTGTTAGGAATACATGACTTCTTGAACGATGGAAAGATTATTGAGTAGATTAAGCAGACAGTACCCTCGATCATTTTATCACATTACATCTCTCTCGATCTCTTTTCAAATGTAATATTTATTTTGTATTCACAATCATGATTGATCACATAGAATAACATAATTGGTCGACTAGTGAATACAAGCTAATGTGATATTATTCATATAATGATCTTTCTCTTTTCTCGAATCTCTCAACCTTAATTCAATTCGTTTTTTCAGAGATGTTCTATTGGATCGAATCTCTAATGATCTTCCAGTAACACTCCAAGATAGCGATCATCAAATTTAAGTTTTAAAGAGCAGACAATAGTCTAAAGGGTACAATGTGAGATTGAAATAATCTCAAGGATCTCACACAATATTAATATTGAGATCTTTACTTGTATTACCTTTGTTAGTCATAATTATATACATGGTATGAAAATATGTGCTATGGTATTCTCTAATTTCTCATAGAGCGTATGTCTCATAAAAATATCTTACTTATGATAATTCAAATAATCATAATGTCTAACTCACATCTGACATTAAGATAAGTAAGGTGAAATAAACTTATCCCCTCATGTCATATCACAGAGAAAATGACCTCGTAAACATGACGACATTTCTTAACTTCTAAGCTTGAGCTCTTCTAAATTATCACTTAGACAATAAACTTATAAATTTGTCTCATTTCCCCTTATCAAAAAGTAATATAGATGATTGCTTGTCTGAGAAGGTCAATTATTCATTTGTCCAACATACTTCTCATACCAACAAATAGTATAATGTCTTAAACATGTATTAACTCACGAACATGCAAGCACTGAACATAAATATCAATGAGTATTAACATTAGTAAACATTATCGAGAAAAATAATACATCATGAAATATAAGTACATTAATATCTATGCAATCCCTGAGATTTTACGTGTCTAACGAAGATATCTCTAGGAACAGGTTTTGTCATTGAATTTTCTATCATCTACTGCGTAGAAATATACCTCATATTTACATCTTTCCATGCTACTATGTCTTTTATAAATTTATATTTAGTATCTATGTGTTTGGTTTTACAATTGAATTTTGGGTCTTTTGTGCATGATATTGATACTTCACTATCACAGTTGACTAATACTTGATTAGAAACATCATTTGTAATACCCAGATGATCTAAGAACCTTTTCAACCATACAGCTTCTTGAACTGCATATGAAAATACCACAAATTCAACCTTTATTATAGATAAAGCTATATAAGATTGTTTCTTACTACTCCATGATATAACACCATTGTTCAGTAAGAAGACAAATCTAGAGGTAGATTTTCTTTCATCTAAATATCCTCCCCAATCAACATCGATATAACCTCGCAATCACATATCATTCCATTGATAGCACAATGGGTAATCAATTGTCCATTTTAGATACCTTAATATTCTTTTAACTGCTTTCATATGTACTGGTCTTGGATTAGATTGGTTTTTACTTACCATTCCAACAGCAAAACATATGTCAGGTCTTTACACATCATTATATAACTGCACTTGCGTAAGAAACTCGCTTCATTTGTTCCTTTTCCTATGGAGTCTCTGGACACTATCTACGACTTAAAGCTTCAATTTTCGTGATAGCAGTATCAATGGGAGCAAGCCTGCATTTGAGTATGTTCAATAATTTTCTTTATGTATGACTCTTGTGAAAGAGATAATAACTTTTTTGAACGATTTCTAGAGATCTTAAATCCAAGTATATATACAGATTTATCCATATATTTCATCTCGAAGTTAGACGATAACTATCTTTTGATGTGTTTTACAAACTCCTTGTCATTTCTGGCTATAAGTATATCATCCACATACAAAGATAAGATAATAAACTTATCTTTATTTCTCTTGGTATACACAAATCATTTGAAATGATTATATTGTGGAATCGTATATACCATTATCAAGATGACTACTTAAGACCATATATGGATTTTAGTAGTCTGCATACTTTCTCATTTTCATTTTCTTTTATGAAACCGACAAGTTGTTCCATGTAGATTTCTTCGTCGAGTTTTTCATTGAGAAAACAGTCTTTACATCCATTTGATGCATTTCTAGATTCATATTCGCTATTATAGCCATGATTAAGCGAATTAAGGTAAACCTTACAATAGGAGAAAAAGCCTCATCGTACTCAATTCCTTCATATTGTGTATACCCTTTCGCTATAAGTCATGGCTTATATCTTTCGATATTTTCATCAACATTACGCTTTATTTTAAGAACTCATTTTTTCCCAATGACATTGCGTCCTTTAGGTAGATCAACCAGTTCTCAAATTTGATTAGATCTCATTGACTTCATTTATTCTTCCATTACTTTCATTCATTTCTCCTTACCAGACCATTGAATAACCTCTTTTATATTTCTCGGCTCTTCATCCTCTTTAGGTATAATTACAAAAGCCTTTCATTCGATATCGAAATGACATCGAGGAATGCCTACACGATTACTACGTCGTAATTGGATTTCTGGTTGAGGAACTAATTCCCCACTATCTATATTATTCCCATTTGGAGCATATATATTACTCCCACTTGGACCCTATACATTACTCTCACTCAGATTAGGTACATCACTCCCACTTTGATCATGTATAGGAGACTCATGTGAAACGAATTCATCACCATTTTGAGACTCAAGTGAAACTAATTCATCATTATTTCTCAAATTTATCCCACTTGAATTAGGTAAACCTGAGTGTTCACTAATTAAGAGATTCATGTGATATTGAGTTTCATAAATAGATAAATCTTGACCTATAATTCACTGCTTAGGAAAATCAGTTTCAAAGAACGTGATATCTTGTAATTCAAATTCTATTCTGCCTCCACTTTAATGCTCACATATACACACATGTCTTTTGTTCATAGTATCTTATGAAGATACTTTTTTTCTCTTGGGCCTAATTTTCCATGTTCGTAGGAATGCACATGGACATAGGCCGCACAACTCCTAGGTTTCAGAAAATGAAGTGGTGGTATGATGGTAACCGATTTTGAAGGCACACAGTTAAGTATATATGTGGTAGTCAACAATGCATCACCTCAATAGGTTATAGGCAAATGTCATTGGGCCATCATAGACCTAGCCATTTCAAGAAGAGTTATATTTCTTCTTTTCATAATATCATTTTTTCGAGGAGTGGCTGAAGTAGTCAATTGACGACTAATTCATTTTTCATCACATAACTCTCTGAACTGATTATATAAGTTTTCACAGCCTTGTCGGTGTGTAATGCTTTAATTTTCTTGTCTAATTGATTTTCCATCAAATTCATAAATCTCTTAATATAGTCTAATGCTTCAGATTTATGAGCAATCAAATAAACATAACCACAGCGTGTAAAATCATCTATGAATGTGATGAAATAGTATACTTCATGTCTTGCTCTCACATTCATTGGACCACAAATATCTAAATGAATTAATTGTAATGGATTTCATACTCTAATTTCTTTTTCCAAGTGGTTTTCTTGTAGTTTTTTTGGCTAGACAATGTTCACAGGTAGCCAAATCTATCATATCTATGTTTCCCAAGATGCCTTATTTGGTTAACCTATGAAATTGGATAGGGCAATCTAATAGACTAATAATACTATGTAACACTCTCCCTAAAATATGGCAAATGTTGTTGGGGTTGGTGCTCAGAGCGTCAATTCCCGGTTGTATTTATTAGAGAATACTACTGTAAAATATTATTATTTTGAATGATACAAGCAGTTTCTGTAATATAATATATCTTTTAATATGGTAAAGACGTAATGACCTTAGGATGACTAGTCATGATACTGTTGTAAAACTGTCGCAACTGATATTGAGTTGTATCATGACGTTGTCATTTTTAGACTGTTCCTGGTCAAAGTTTACACTACTTGGTCAGTAAAGTAAACCAGTTGAGACTGGTACATGTCGTATACTGGAATGTATGATTCCAATGATTTCTCAATGAACCATGAGTCTTGGAGACTTGTATAGACGTGTAGGTGGTTATAGCAGATAAACACTGAACGAATCACCGAAGATTCTTAATGGATGGTACACCAACGTCAATAAGAATCTTCTCGGATTGAGTAGCATTTGTGATTCTTCGACTTGAGATACCACTGTGGGCGCATGAGACATCTTCCACACTTAGATGGCAGTCACATCACCGATTTATTTAGATCAGACCTCCGCTTGTTCGTTGGGTGTGGATAGATCCTCAGAGTGTCCTGTGTGTATCGAGATAAGATCTGTCAGTTCTGTGTACAGAGCATAGGTAGTCCATATGATTAGCAATCAGATAAAAACCATGGGCCCGTGGTACAACATAGAAGTGAGTTCTAAGTGTTCTTTTAGAGATTTCTAATAGAGACGTCAACGAGATTGTCCCTATAGAGATTTGACGTTTACATCTATATCTCTGGGATATATCCGGATACCTGTGACGGAGGAATTATACATTTTCCATGACCTCGACCTGTATGATTCAGCGAGTTTATCCGTGGTCGTCATAATTTACGGGTAGGTAAATTATGGACACGAAATTGGATTTCGTGACGGATATGCCTGAATCTAGAGAGTCTCACTAATGAAATATACTCGTAGAGCACTAGGGCAATATTTATAAATAATATTGATTATTTATAAGTCGTTTAAAGGTTAAACGAGTAATACATGTGTTGGGACCCAATAGTCATTTCCTAATTTTTGTGTATTTTCATTTAATGTTAGATTTTATCAAATACACATTAATTAATTGTCAAATTGAGATATTTGACTAATATCATAAATATATATGTATTTGATATTTATTGTAAATATAATACATATATATTGATATATTTGTATTTAAATAATTATTTAATTATTTAATTGTTAAATGATAAAATTAATTAAAATATGAATATTTTAAGTTATGATATTTATTTTAATGACTTAGTTGCAATTGTTGACTTGGTTGAAAAATTCATTAAAGTGTAATGATCATTTTTATCAAGTTGACAAGTTGTAATTAATTGAAACAAAAAGGAAATATCTTGATATTTTTTATACCCAAAAATTCGGCCATGCCTTATGGAGGAGGTATAAATTGTTTGTTTCATTTTTGGGATTTTCATTAAGTTAAAACACTCATCCAAAACTCCATTAAAAGAAGACAAAGAAGCTTGAGAGAAAGAAAAGGAAAAATAAAGAAAATCTTGGATTTTTAGTAAGTATTTCCAACTTGCCATTAGAGAGAAAAATGTTCCTCTTGTTGTTGGCTTCATCTTATGATGTTCTTATGTTTTCCCATTTTTTATTCTTTTTGTTTTTGGAGGATGGAAGTTTTAGGATAGGGTTGAGCATGTATAAAGATCATATAATGCTTCTAATGTGTTAATAAGTATTCTTTTGATAGTTTGATGAACTAGTTTCCATTCTAGAGTTGTTTATCCACTCTTAAATGACCTAGAATTGTTTTATAGTTATTTCATTGTGGTGAGTCTTGATTGGTGTGGTGGAAACTTGATTGAAGTGTTGGATTTAATTAATTTGGTCTAATTTGTCCAATTTGGTTAAATTGAAAAATTAGGGTTTAAGATTATCTCCAAATTTGGGGCTTTTCATTTATGTTGTGTATTTGGATGTGTATAAGATGTATATAAAATATTGGGTTGATTGGATTTCATCTTAATGTGTTTTGAACACAAAAGGAGCAAAATGCTCAATTTGCCCACCTAATGAGGCTCACGGCATTTTGGGTTATTTTTGGGGGTTTTTGTTGCAATTTGAATTTTGATATGTAGGACATGTTAAATTCATCTTAGAAATGATTTAGAATCATCCAAAATTATTTTTGGCAATTTAGGACTAAAATGAACAAAATGCAAAGTTTTGGGGCAATTCGGTAATTACCAAGAAATTTGATTTCTTGTGTAATTTTTCATAATTTGATAATTGAATTATTAAATAAATAAGTTTATTTAATTGATCCGAGAAAAAATTTTGAAATTGAAAATTTTGATTTTCCACTGTTCCGCTGCGTTACCGGATTTCCGCCATAAAACCCCTTCAAATGCGACTTACTAGAATTTGGGAGTCAGTAACACAGACATAAGAACTAAATGTTCAATATAATGTTGCTATAGAGAGGTTTCCAATTGAGTACATCAGATAAAAAGTGAAGAATACAGTAATTTCTTTGATATCTCAAAGTTGTCATCGAGATCCTAAATTTGTCATATGATTTCGATGGTTGCTAAAGGTCCAATATGAATTGCCTTTGGAGTGTAAGGATTCGTTTCCTAAGATTGTGATTATTTTAGATATTAGCACTAAAAAACTACAAGTGCTAGATATTAGTTTTCTTGAATTGCCTTCGGAGTTTAAGGATTCGTTTCCTAAGTTGTCGTCGGGATCCTACATCAGTAATGATAATGATGTAAATGTGTGGCATGCTAGACTTGGCCACATTGGCCAGGCTTTCACTCATGCGATAACTATTTAATTCAAACAGCATGTCTGTTATTCTTTCTCTTTGCTCAGATGTCATAATCCTTCTTGTAAGTTTTCGACGTATCGGCATGATATTCATGTAACAAATATGAAGAAAATCAGTGCAATGAAAACACAAAGTTACATTTGTAATAATAAATATCTATAAATATCACTAAGATATTCATTAAAGTATATAAACACAATCTTTATATAATAAAATAAATTTATCATTGCTGATTACAGTAGCGAGAATACCATACAAAAAGATAATACATTTAATCACGACAGATCGAAATTACCGGAGAAAACCAATCCCGACATGACCCACACGCATTGCCACATGCCATAATGTGTCGCCATGTACACCACACGCGCTGTCACGTGCTCTCATGTATTGGGCACACGCTGCCACGCGCCGCACATGCATGTCACATAAAACAAACGACATGTCGTCTGGTAGTTGTGTACATGTATGACATGTCGTTTATTTATATTGGAAGAAACTGACATGTCGGTTTGCCCAGATTTAACTGACATGTCATCCGATTTAGCGCTTACCGTACAACATGTCATGCGTTTTTGTCACTGAAACGTACGACATATCGTCTGATATTCTAAAATGCGGATGACATGTCATTTTTGTATTATGTGAGTATTTTTTTGGGGAATTTCAAACTTGACTATATAACTTTTAGGTTCCATATCTTACTCATTTTTAATCTAAATTAAAAATGCCATTATCATATTTGAATACAAAGATATCAAGGCTTGAAATAGGCTAAAAATTCATGCTTATAACATCAAAAAAAAAAAAAAAATTTGATTTAATTTCAATTATTATTTTTCCATATTTTAATCATGCATTTTAGGCTTGAATTACATGTTTATGACTACTGATACCAATGTTAAGAAACCTAATCTCTTAGAATAAATCCAAATTAAACCCACCAATGATCTAACCACATATGTATTACTAGTCAAAGAATTCATTTACATACATAATGAAATGAAGGCATAAATTCACAAATCCCAAAATCCACTTAGAATTATGTTTTAGTTTTTCTGATAATGATGATTGAGAGAAGAAGCAAACATAATCATGCATGTTAAAATATTTATATAGAGAAGTTGGTGGAAGTTCAACCTCCAAACGGGGCAATTACTTGCCCATATGCTGGATCGGTTAACCCATCATCGGTGACCCGACTCGGTTCCATCCAACAAAACACACCATAACTCGTATAATAATTAACTATTGCTCATCGACTGGGAGTATTTTTTGAAATTAGTAGCCAAAATATAAAGGGTGTATATGGCAATAATAGAAAGCTCAGTGGGTAAAATCACAATATCTCAAAAATTGGTACACGA
Organism: Zanthoxylum bungeanum; assembly: GCA_019454045.1. Lineage (NCBI taxonomy): Eukaryota > Viridiplantae > Streptophyta > Magnoliopsida > Sapindales > Rutaceae > Zanthoxylum > Zanthoxylum bungeanum. Next base: position 75,356 of record SKCR01052659.1, read on the forward strand.
AAACTAAATACCGATTCTTTCATTTACACGTTAACACAGCTTGTCTTTCATTTTCACATTCTCTTCCCCCTCTCTCTCCCTTTCAAATTTTTAATATTTGATCAGCATCTTGTCTTCTCTTCTTTTCCGGCCAAATAAACCTAAAAACCAGATGCCCTTATGAGTAATTTGCATCACCGAGCCGGCCCTGCCCGGTCCAGACCGGACCATCACCTCGAAGAAGAAGAAGAGGAGCCCTACAACATAATCCCAGTTCACAACCTCTTAGCCGACCACCCTTCTCTCCGTTACCCAGAAGTACGCGCCGCCGCCGCCTCCTTACGCACCGTCGGAAGCCTCCGTAAGCCGCCTTACGTGCAATGGCTACCCCACATGGACCTTCTCGATTGGCTTCAACTCTTCTTCGGGTTCCAACGCGACAACGTGCGGAACCAACGGGAACATCTCGTTCTTCATTTGGCTAACGCCCAGATGCGGCTCACGCCGCCGCCGGATAACGTTGATACCCTGGACGCCGGTGTTTTGAGGAGGTTTAGGCGGAAGTTGTTGAAGAATTATACTCTTTGGTGCTCTTATTTGGGGAAGAAATCGAACGTTTGGCTCTCTGATCGGAGCTCCGAGCAGCGTCGTGAACTGTTGTATGTTTCTCTGTATCTTCTAATTTGGGGAGAGGCGGCGAATCTCCGGTTCATGCCGGAATGTTTGTGCTACATTT